>JAKLMF010000481.1:2561-15193 GCA_022813555.1 Botryosphaeria agaves | reverse complement strand
CCCCCCCCCCCCCCCCCCCCCCCCCCCCCCCCCCCCCCCCCCCCCCCCCCCCGCGTACGCGACGGGCAGGTACATTGGCTCGTCACTCTCGCGGCCAGTGCTGCTCTCCATGAAGCCCGAGCCGCGACCTTTGATCTGCACGCGGCAGCGGGTTTCGGCTTGGATGTGCTTCACATAGGCACCCCCATGGCCGACCACCTGAGCGCGCAGGTTGAAGCCTGGGATGGGTTCAAGGTCAACGGGAATCCTTTCTTCAGGCCATTTGCGCTGTGTTGTGTTAATGATAGCTTGTGCGCGAGTCTGGGAAACGGAGCTTACTCGACCAAGCTCGTCCCTCTCAAATTGCTCCGGTTCTCTTCGACGGAACCTTCTTTCATCAACAAGATTCGGCAGCTCTTGCTTCATGAGTTCATCAATCTTCGCAATGGCCTTCTCAAGCCCTTCTTTGGTTGTGCTGGTAATATGGAGGTAGAGCGGCGGGGACTACTAACGCTCAGCCCATCTGTAACATAGGACTGCACCCACACAACATGAGATTGAGAGACTTACTGCTGCTGTAGCCATAGTCTTATCCGGATAGTATTCTCCTCGGGTAGTGACATCTTACACACTGATAAGCATGGCATTCCACAAAGTAAGTTTCTGTCAGGATGAGCGTACCGGCGCCAGTATCTTCTTTGATCTAG
The DNA here is from genome assembly GCA_022813555.1 of Botryosphaeria agaves. Classification (NCBI taxonomy): domain Eukaryota; kingdom Fungi; phylum Ascomycota; class Dothideomycetes; order Botryosphaeriales; family Botryosphaeriaceae; genus Botryosphaeria; species Botryosphaeria agaves. Next base: position 14,507 of record JAKLMF010000481.1, on the reverse strand, counting down.
ATGTCACACCGTCGAGGTCAGCAGATGCAAAACGGGTGCTGTGTACAGCTAAGCGGCACTGTATGTGAGCTTCGAGATCTCCCACAAAACGCAACTTTCAGAAACGAAGAAAAAGAACCTTGGGAGCGTGCTATATAGCATTGAAGACAGCAAGGGAAAGGTGGTCGCCTGAGAGTATCAGTAGAAGTACAACGGGAGTATTTACCGTCTTCTGCGTTGAGCCTTTGGTCAGCGTGTAACGGTTCCGCAGATCGTTAATCTCGATATCCTTGATGTAGTCTCCATCCTGGGTGTACACGTCGCCGCTGACACCACCTGTGCCAGATGATGGCGACTTTGCACCGCCGGGGCTTGCTGTCTGCGAACAAGGTTAGCCACAGAGATGGTTGACAATATAGCGGCGTCCTCACGGATCTAATCGGCGGCACATCGACATGCTGAATGCCCTTCTTGGCCTGGATCTGGGCATTGATGCGCGCCGCAGCAGCCGCTGCTGCTGCCGCTGGATCGAGCTTCCTGTCTACTGAGCTTGGGCTCCTCACGCTCGCACTTAGAGGGCTACGGCTGCGCCTGCTCTCTGGTTCTCTATTTGATGGGGAGCGAGAGCGGCGGTCGAATCTCGAGGCACGCCTGGGTTCTGGCTCGGTCTTGTCGAAGCGGGAGCGTTTGCGCGGTTCGTCTGCCATGGTAATGTGGTAGTGTAGAAGGGAGGATTCTGCACTGGGACTAGAAGTCAGATGTAAACCTCAAGCAACACTCTTGCGCAAGTGTTGCAGCTATGGCGTTAGAATTTTGGACAGCAAGACCGTTCTCCCACATCCAAGTGCCAAGCACGGACTCTCTGGCCAACCACAGCTCCGGTCAACCTCGCTCCGTGAACTGAATTTCTTCTCGGTCAAACTACACCACAAACACTCCCCCACAATCACCGCATGCGACAACCCACCTCTCACTAAAACACTGCACACCCCACCCAATTGGGCATCCCACACCTGTCCAAAGCCACCATGGCTACCCGGCGAGCCCTCAGCGCTCTGCCCACGCGCTCCACCCTCCTCTCCACCCCCCGTCTCACCCCGAGCATCGCACAATTCCAACAATGCCGCCCTAGCAGCTCCTCCACCTCCGCAGTCGCCTACAAAGCGCTGCACCGGCGCACCGCCCCCCTCCCCACCAGCGAGCCCACCCCCGCCTGGTCCGCCCCCGCCGCCGTAAGCTCCATCCTGTACGAGACGCCGCTGCCCTCGCACGCCCCGCCAAAACGGCACATCCTGAACTGCCTCGTGCAGAACGAGCCCGGCGTGCTGTCGCGCGTGTCCGGCATCCTCGCCGCGCGCGGCTTCAACATCGACAGCCTCGTCGTCTGCAACACGGAGGTCGAGGACCTGTCGCGCATGACGATCGTGCTGCAGGGCCAGGACGGCGTGGTCGAGCAGGCGCGCCGGCAGCTCGAGGACCTGGTGCCCGTGTGGGCGGTGCTCGACTACACGGGCATGAGCCTCGTGCAGCGCGAGCTGCTGCTCGCCAAGATCAGCATCCTCGGCCCGGAGTACTTCGAGGAGCTGCTGGCGCACCACCGCGAGATGACGGGGCTGGAGGAGGAGCACATGAGCGCGTCCGCTGGTAACTCTGCCGCTGCGGCACAGGCGGAGGAGATGATGATGAGTCAGGAGGACCGCGAGGACCGGGCGCAGGCGATGGCGCAGGAGAGTCTGAGGCAGGATTTCCATCCCAGTCGGCTGGCGGCGAGTCAGGCGCTACGGCACAAGCATGAGCATCTGCGCGCCATTACGGATCTGACGCACCAGTTCGGCGGGAAGGTGCTGGATATCAGTACGAACAACTGCATTGTGGAGGTCAGTGCGAAGCCGACGAGGATCGATAGCTTCATGAAACTGGTACAGCCGTTTGGGATTCTGGAGAGTACGAGGACTGGTGAGTCAATTCGTGGCCCTTTCTTGTTTGGCTTTTTCTGGGTCTGTGAGGAACTGAAACTAACGGGCTGGATCTAGGTTTGATGGCACTGCCGCGGTCACCGCTGCATGGAGTGGGTGATGTGGAGGAGAAGGAGGCGGAGGACGTGGTGGACCAGAGTCTACTTCCACCAGGCTAAAAGCATCGTCGCTACGCGTTCGCACCTCATTGCTGGAGTTTGGAATCTGTATATAGCAGCAAGGATGGAATTCTATCTACAGCGTGTCCTATCTCTTTCTCGGTACTGCCGGTTCCGTCGTGAATCATCAAATGAGCTTTGACAAGCACGTCAAGTGCGTGAGGAAGTGAGGGTATCATCGGACGTGATTACAGCCGTGTCTCTCCGGCCCTTTCCGTTCTGGTAGAAGAGGACGTGTACCTAGGGTAGAGCGGAGGACATCCAAACTACCCCATGAGCTTTTACGTAGACGCCTGATTGGAGTGTGGATACCACTCTGCATCTCTCGCTGTGCTACAAGAACTCAAGGAACAGAGGACACCCTCAGGGAGGTCTGGTCGTTTTGCACCCGCGTTCGACAAGAAACTGAACTGTTTACCGGATTGAGTAATGATGCCAAGCCTGTAAGACGTGTTTTGCTGCTGATTTCGTTTCCAAGTAGCGGAGGACATGCAAACTCGCCACGAGCTCTTCCCTTAACGCATTATCAAGGAATAGCTTACTGACAGCGCCGTCTGCTCTGTCTGCTAAGAGTCGAGCGAACGGAGGACAACCTCATACAAGTCCGGTCGTTTTCCAGCCGCGTTCGACGAACATTTGGAACGGTTGCCGGATTGGGTAATGATGCCAAGTGATGTTGGACGCGTGTGCTCCGCCGGGGTTTTTCTCTTAGGTAGCAGGGCGTATCTCGTCTCTCCTCAAAGGACGTTGAATATGGCTACCTCGAGGTAGTGGCCAGGTGGACGTAACTTCTTGGTCTGATCCCTACTGGTCTGCTTCTGGTCTGCTTCTGGTCTGCTTCTGGTCTAACAGCTTGTTTGTCAGCATGGTCGCCTGGGGATGAATGTGGCTCAACTCACTTTCGAGTGTGATTCACGTCAGACGGATTCGCACAACATCAGCTGATATGCACATTCACATACCCTACCCAAGTGCCAGACTCAATCGTAGTCGTCAATAGCATACGCCCCAGACTCCCTCTGCGTCGAGCACCACTCTTCACTCGCCAATCCCTCCTCCTTGCTCTTCGCCAACGCCTTGGCATCCTTATGCCAGTCGCACGCCCACTCACAAACCGGCGTGATCTCCTCACCAAAGTAATCACAGATCAACCGATGCCTGCACTGCCCCGTATTCTCACAATACGCAACCAGCGCCTGCAGACTCTTCGCGCGACTCAGCGCATTCCCTGTGCCCCCACCTCCTCCCCCCCTCGCACCCTCCCCTCCATTCCTAGCATACTGATTCCTCGCCTGCTCCCTCGCCAACATATTCGCCGCGCGATCCCGATCCTCCCTCCCATAATACATGACGCAAACGCCCGCCTTCCCATCCCTCCCCGCCCGCCCCGCCTCCTGATAAAACCCCTCAAAGCTCTTCGGGATCTGCCAATGCACGACGAACCGCACATCCTCCTTATCGATCCCCATGCCAAACGCCGTCGTCGCGACAATGACGTCGTACCCCTCGCGGTTCTCCACCCAGCCGGCCAGCGTGTCGCTCTTCTCGGCCGTGGAGAGGCCAGCGTGGTACGCCTTGGCACCGACGCCGTCCCCGCGCAGCCGCGCGGCCAGCCGCTCGCAGTCAGCGCGGAACAGCGTGTATACGATGCCGCTGACGTTGTCGAGGCGGCGGTGCTGGGCCGCGAGCTGGGCCTTGCGGTCGGGGCGCGCGGCACGCCGGGCATGCACGGCTTTCAGCCAGGCGAGAAAATCGTCGTAGTGGTCCTGCTCGTCGCTCTTGAAGCGGACCTCGTAGTGCAGGTTCGGGCGGGCGGTGGTCATGGTGAAGAGCTTGAGCCTCCGAGGGTCAAGGCCCAGCGTCTTGATGACGTCGGCGCGGACTCGGGCGGTCGCCGTCGCGGTCAGACAGATCATCGACACGTCTGGGAACTCGCGCTTGAAGAAGGAGAGGTCTTCGTAGCTTTTACGGAAGTCGTGGCCCCATTCGGACACGCAGTGCGCCTCGTCGATGGCGATGCGGGAGAGCTCGCGCTGCGCGTGGATGATTCGGAGAAGGCGGCGGAAGTAGTCGAGCGCGCAGTACTCGGGGGTTACGTAGAGGAGGCGGGTGAGGGGGTGCCCGCATTTGAGGTCGTCGAGGATGCCATCTTTTTCAGCTTTGGGAGTGGTGCTGTTGAGAGTGGCTACTTTGATGTTTGCGGCGCGGAGGGCGGCGATTTGGTTGTTCTGAGCATGTGGTGAGTCGTGCGCTAGATAGACATGTGTGAGGATAGAGCTCACCATTAGGGCCAGGAGAGGCGATACCACAATAGTAACTGGAAAGGCGTCTCAGCCTCCCTTGTGTCTGATCCTATTACATAAGGGAACATACTGCCGTAGTCGACAACAGCTGGAAGCTGGAAACACAAGCTCTTGCCAAAAGACGTGGCGGCTTGCAGGAAAACATCGTCTCCATCGAGGGCAGCTGTGATAACCTCACGTTGCAGAGGCCTACTCAAAGGGTTCAGTAGGCTAATATTTCAAGGTATGAATGACTGTAGAAACCGACCTAAAACTTGTTTTCCCGAAGACTCGACGTAAGGTGAAGTCGATGTCAATATGCCGCACGCGTTTCTGAGCAGGCATGTTGTGTATAAGGTAGGTCTTGACAAAACGGAGAGGGAAAACACGGACTCAGGGGGAAACAACTTTATGGCAGGTAGAGATTGATACGCAGTAGAAGAGTTGTACGGCTCTTGTATTCGGACAGAATCTTAGTTGCCTAGCTGCCGCACAAGGCAGCTGGCTCCGACAATCTCTTTTGCGCTGGCTTCCCCTCTCATGAGCCTTGTGTGCATATTTGTTGACTGAGGGATGGATACACCTGGACTGCTGATTGACGTGGAGGCTTGACGCGTCGTCGCGTGGTCATGGGAAGTGGCGAAGTTGGCGAACGTCTTGCAGCACAAACGTCAAGACATTGACACAAAGATGAAGGCCCTCAAAACGAACGGAGTTCACGATAGTAACTCATAATAGAGGGGATTATTCCGTGTTGCAGTAAACCCGGTGGTTTGTAGTGCTATTTCGTTTCCTAGACATGCTTCAGGTCATCATATGTTCAGCTTTATTCAAGTTCTCAATTCCTATTTACATAACAGCAGAGACCCTACTCCGACCACTCCTCAGAGTACGGGAACAGCCTCTGCATAAGCCTGTGCACACTCTCCAACTCCTGCGGACTAGGTTTCCACCTACTCCTAATCTCGTCCCAAATCTCCAGCATGCGGTCCCTTCCCACACACTTCCCATACGCATGCACAATCGCCAGCGCCAGCGGGCGGTCCATCTCGAACCCCTCAGCATCCAGCCCAGCAGCCCCCTCATGCGCCCTGACCCAGGAGCTCCAAATACTCTCAAGCCCTGACTTGGTCCACGAAGTATACCTGATCCCCCCATGCTCCTGGAATCCACGGAACAAATGCACGAACAGCGAGCCATGCAGCGGTACATCCAGCTGCTGCATCTCGTCCAGCAACTCCGTGATGCGGTCGATATTGCCGGAGGTAGCAGCGTGATACCGGATGAGCAGGCGGAAAGTGTGCAGATCCGGCGCGACGGGCGTCGCATCCTGAAGTTTCCGCTGACCCTCATGGTCCTCACGGAGCCTCCTAGCCGCCCGCTCGAGCACCTTCCCGAGCTCGCGCTTGCGCTTCCAGTCGGTGGGGGCAGCCCGGCCGCCGGCTCGATCGATGTGCATATGCTTCATGCGGGCGTAGACCTGCTCCGCTGCGCCTGCCTCGCCCGCTCGGATCAACGAGGTGATGACGCAGTTGAGGACGGCGGTGTCGACGATCTCGCCGGCGTCCACGAGGTCCCTGTAGGCCTTGCGCACGCCGTCGCCGGACGCCTTGCGCCCGTAGTAGTAGATCATGCCGGTGCGGAAGTAGCGGCTGAAGCGCATCTCGCGCTTCTCCATCTCCTCCATGATCTTGTCCGCGAGCCGGAATTTGCCAGCTTTGGTGGCGATGTCGAAGAGGATGTTGAAGGTGACGTGGTTGCCCTTGGTGCCGCCTTCGGTCTCCATCTCTTTCCACATGTGCAGAGCTTTCTCGACCTGCGTGAATGAGACGAACTTGAAGCATCGCCCGGCTAGGTGGATTGCCGTGTTCCATTGCCCTTTACTTATAGGAATTTCGGCGGCTTTCATGTCGTCTATGATGGATAGATACCGTATCATCGCTTCTTCATTCTTGTGTTCGATGTACGACAGCTGCCCAAGGAGACGGTGTATCATGTCGGGTGAGAGGTAGGATACTCGTGGGAATGATATCCTGCTGTAGATGTCGAATATCTCATCGTGCGAGCTCTCATCGTCGCTCAGAAGCTCTTCAAGCTCGTCTATCCATCTTTGATCCTCCTCGTTCTCTGGAGGTGATGCGAAGTGCGTTTCATTCGCACTATCATCCACTATCACTGGACCGTCCAATTTAGAATCCAGTATATTACTTCGCGGAACCAGCTCATCGAATGGCGTGAATGGCTCATAAAAGTCCAACAAATTCTTGAGCTCGTCGCGACTTGGCTCTGCCACAACTGCCTGTACTGCACCGTGATCTGCTTTATCCGGGCGAAAGTTTCTCGTCCCTTCCAAGCTATCTGGATGTGTCCGCCGCCGCGGCTTGTGATATGTAGTGGTGAGCAAGGACGGTCGGTTCCAAGCCGTAGTATGCTTTGCATGTTTTTGACAACTGCCGGCTCGGACCAATGCCTGGATAAATATGTTGTCCATTTGCTGAGGAGTAGGTGGCGTTGCATTGGACGGACGCCGGAAGCTACGTTGATGAACCTGTCGCCGCTGAGGACGCGGAGAGGTTTTTCTGTGGTACAATGCTGGGCATAGGAAGTCCAACAGCGATCGTGTTGCTACCGTGGAGGAGACCAGGCTGCTCGTGGACCTGTCGAGGGGGCCGAAGAAGGACATGAGACGCCGTGCATGGTGTCAGTTGGTACAGTTGTGCTCCATGGAATTAATCTGCTGTCCAGTATACAATTGACCCGCCCTGCGGTCCAAGAAATTGTGTAGCAGTTGAGGTGGCTGCTTATATGCTGGCTCAGATGGATGTTCGAAGCTCTCTCGGCCACAAAGTTCATCAACGGCACATGCCGCCCGCACCGCAGGCCGACTTCAAGAGGCCTGAAGACAACCACGAAAGCTTGAGAGATCTGCGCTTCAGGCCAGCACAGGTTCGATATCTTCCAAGTACTGCAGAGTTACTCTCAAGCTCACCACACGCAGACACGCCCACATCCCCATCATGGGCCGCTACGACTTCCGCCCCCTCCGCGTCCACAGCACCGCAACCCAGCTCCTCGCAACCCAGAAAACCACCGTGACACCGCCCTGGTACGACGTCGTCGCCTCGATCCCGCCATCCCAGCTGCTCGTCCGCCCCGTCCTCAAAACCTACCCGAACAACTTCAGCAAGAAGGGCCGCCGGAAGCCGAGCAAGCTGTTCAAGCCGCAACGGATCACCTACTGGGAAGACGTGCTAAGGCAGGAGTTCTTCCGGGATCACCCGTGGGAGCTGGCGCGGCCGAAGGTCGTGTTGGAGGACGATGGACGGGATGCGCAGGGGTGGGATTGGAGCAGGCTGGAGCAGGAGGGGAGGAGGGTTGACGGGGAGAGGTGCGTCTTCTCCTTCTCCGACTTCAATTACGCTCCGTGCTGCGGCGTGATGAGAGGAGTCAGCACGGGTGGCTAACGGCATATATCTCACAGCGTCGTTCAGCGCCAAATGTGGCTCATGGAGAATGAAGGCCTCTCCAAAACCGCCGCCTACGACCAGGCCCGCCACGAACTCTACGCGCACCGCCATCAGGAGGACGTCGAGCGGCGCATCGCGCGCGAAGAGGCGCTCGCCACTGGCGCGTACTTTGGTAAGAGCGCGCTGGAGGTCGGCATGGAGCTTGAGGACAAGCAGTTTGAAGATTGGAAGGCGTGGGCGCAGAAGCAGATTTTAGCGCAGAAACAGGCGCAGGGAGCGGTGTTGACTGCCACAGTTAATGAGGAGGCGGCGGTCGATCCGGTGGATGAAGAGGTGATGCACAGTCTTGATGATGTGGGGACGAGTGTGCCGGGGAGTAAGGGAGGGCCGAGGGCAGAGGGAGGGGCGCCGTTGCATCCGTGAGAGATGGGCATAGAGTGTGGGAGAGTGGTGTACACGTGGCATTGTGTGGGCGCTGGATTGGACTTGTGGAAGAGTTAGTATTCTGTTCTTGTGGCTCCGGCATTTGTTTGACTTTGTTCATCTTTCACAGGTGCACAAGACCATCAAGCACCACACACAGCCAGCCGTGATATTCTTTCTACATTACATCTCATTAGTCATCTCATCAACATCTCAGCCATGAAGCTTGAAAGACTTTTCGTCATACAAAAGAAAGCCGCCATCATCGATATCGTCAGCAAGCACTTCAGCCACCCTCCTCATTCCCCCTTCCTCTGTCCTCTTCCCTCACTTAACCATTAACGATAACACCACCATTGGCATGGATAGTCTGCCCGGTGATACTCGCACTATCCATACTCGCCAAGAAGACAAAGCACGTCGCAATCTCTGACGGCTGGCTGGGCCGTCCGATCGGCGACGTGAACTCCTTCTGCGCCTTCTCGTTCATCGTCGACGGGATCAGCGGCGTCCACACCGGGCCCGGCGCCACCGCATTGACACGGATTCCGCGGCCGCAGTACTGGTTACTCAAGCCGCGAGTGAAGGCGACGATGGCGCCCTTGGTGGAGGTGTAGTCGAGCAGGTCGGGACGCCCGATGTAGGCGTTGATGGAGGCGTTGTTGAGGATTGAGTCGCCCGGGTGCATGTGCGGGAGGACGTATTTGGAGAGGTAGAAGTAGGGGTGGATATTGGTGTTGAATGTGTGGACCCATTGGTCTCTGTTTCGGATCATGATGCGTCAGCTTCCTGTCTGTCGTCGTCGTGGGGTTGTGAAGGGGGAATACGCACTCGGGCAAGTCCTTGATGTCCTCAACCATCATCTGGTACGCAGCGTTGTTCACCAGGATGTTGATCTTACCCATCGCCTCCAGCGCCTTGTCAATGACCTGCTTGCAGTTCTCCCGCTTCGTCAGGTCCGTCGCGAATAGGTGGCACTTGCGGCCCTTCTCCTCGACCAGCCTCTTCGTCTCCTCCGCGTCGCTCTGCTCCTCCGGCAGGTACACGATGAAGCTGTCGGCGCCCTCCATGGCGTAGAGCACAGCGGTGGCACGTCCGATGCCGCTGTCGCCGCCCGTGATGATGGCTTTCTTGCCTTCGAGCTTGCCGGCAGCTTTGTAGAGTTGCTGGCCGCCGTCTTCGGTGGGAATGTGGTCATTCTGGGGAGGGGGACCCTTCATCTCGGATTGCAGCCCAGGAGGCTTCTGCTCTGAGACCGGGATCTGGTGACCTGGAGGGGTGTCAGAGTGATGGAGTGGGGGTGGTAGAGTATTTGAGAGTGAAGTGACTTACCTGACTCGAATTGTCCCTTGTCCGTCATGATTGCTGTGTATTGGGGAATTGGCTTATAGTAAGAGTAATTCACTGCTAGTGAGTAGTAGTTCGTGTGGAGTTGAGGGAGCAGAACAGAGAGCTCGTGAACGTGGGATGTTTTTATATGGAGGGGCAGTCATTACATCACTTGTGAGATGCCATGCCTTACGTCCCGTCTCTGTCATGACATCGTAGTTCGATTGATAGTGGAGCAAGTCTTACCTTAGCTCTGTTATACTGGAAAATGGGTGCAGTAACAGTGACTGAAGCTAGAGATGTAGGCGCGACCTGGCTTGTGATTTGTGATCTTCAACGGCTGCGGAGAGCTTTGACAGCTCGTGTCGCGTCGAAACTCACCATTCCTCCTAAAGATCCCTGCAAACCAATGGACAGCGACCAGGAAGACGACTTCCTAGGCATTAGTGAAGACCTCGTACCATCTCAAATTCACAAAGCTGCAGTGGTCTCGTCAGTAGATTTTGATGGACTGTTAACGACCCCACTCAAGCTTCACGAAGATCTTGCGGAGGGATGTGGTGGACAACTATGGCCGGCAGGCGTGGTGCTAGCAAAGTACCTGCTGAGACGGCATAGAGACTCTTTCAGAGGCAGATCAATGTTTGTACGCTCTGCTGGAAATTCCCATGTCACGGATTGGTTCTAACATACTGTAAAGACTTGAGCTGGGAGCCGGCGGTGGGCTTGTAGGGTGAGTTTCTACGTATGGCCAACAACAAGCACACGGAAAGCCTCGAGTACCGCAATACACTATAGCTCACGAGAAATACTACAGCCTCGCCATAGCACTCGGCTGCCCCATAGACGACCCGCCCCTCTATATCACCGACCAGCTTCCTATGTACGCTCTCATGCAACGAAACATCGCTCTCAACAACCTCCACTCCACTGTCGAAGCCGCAATCTACAACTGGGGGGGGTCTGTTCCCACCTATATTCCGGCCCATCCCGACATCGTGCTCGCGGCCGACTGCGTATACTTCGAGCCTGCATTTCCGCTGCTACAGCAGACGTTGCGGGATCTCATCGGCGAGAATACAGTGTGCTATTTCTGCTTCAAGAGGCGGAGGAGGGCGGATCTGCAGTTCGTCAAGGCGGCGAGGAAGATGTTTGAGGTGGTGGAGGTGGAGGATGATCCGGACAAGGAGGTCTACTCGCGGGAGAATCTGTATTTGTGAGCGCGGCAAGAGATTAGTCGAGAGAGAAGTGTTTGCTGACGTTGATCCAGGTACAAGATCACTAAGAAAAGGTGACGGAGCCGAAATATGCATTCTTTTCAAGCCGAAAAGGCTTCTAGAACCATTAGACTCAAATTAGGGATAGTAGTCCATATTGGAGAACACGAGTGGCTCCTCAGTTTAAAAAAAATTCACATTACTACTATCATCAAAGACACAGTTCTATTCCGAAAACCAGACCTGCTGATGTCAAACGAAGACCTAACCAAAAGCCACAGACCCTCTCCATCGCTCTCCTGTATATCCCACATCTTCAGCTCTGACGCAACTACACTCATCTGCACTCCCGCAGAACTACTTCTTGGACTTCCTCTCCTCGTCCCGTTTCGCTGTCATGCTTCTCTTCGGGCTGCTCTCCCTCGGATTGCTCTGACGCTCCTGAAGGCTCCTCTGTGACTTCTTCTCCTTACGATCTTCCTCGCGAGAAAATTTGTCATAAACGTCCTCCTCAGCTGGTAGTGTCTCACCATCCGGGCTTGCGTTGTTCGAGTCGGGGACCAGAAAATCCTTAAACGGAGAATCTCCCGAGGATGGATTTCTAGACGCAGAATCTTGAGAAGAAGGACCTCTAGATTCCGAGTCTCCATCAGAGTTCCCTTCCACCATCGTCTCAGTCGTCATCGTCTTCTCGTCTTCCTCTCTTCCATCCTCAAGTCGCATCACCCACAACTCGTAATCCAAACGTCGCTCGCCGTCCTCCTCATCATCGTCGCCCAGTAGGTCCCTCAGCTTCCTCTTGTAGCCAGCAGGCCTCGTGCGAGGACGCTCACGGTCCGTACCCCACTCACCCCGTGGTCCATCGGTGAGGCTGTCGCGCCAGTTGTCGTGCTTCTCAATCTTACGCTCGGCTACTTCGTCGAAAGGATTGTAGAGCAGGAATAAATCGAGGTTGGAGAGGGAGGTTGTACGGTAGGAGGAGGATAGGGAGGAGGCGGCTGTAGAAGGCTCGGAGGATAGTGAGGTAGGGGTTGAAGAGTCTTCAGAGACGCTCGAGAGGGCTCCAGGTTCGTTCGGAATGGCTCCAGATGAAGCAGTTTCGGAGAGTTCGGTTT
>JAKLMF010000480.1:267-15198 GCA_022813555.1 Botryosphaeria agaves | reverse complement strand
CCCTTAGACTTCTTGCGGGTCAGAGCAGGCGACAAAGCGATACTCTCCTGCTCTGGAGCGGCCGATTGTGTCCGAGCAGCGTCGGGCTCGGTATTGCGAGGTAATTGGTCTGGTAGGCCAGGAACAAAAGTGTCCTTGCTTGCATCAACTGCTTCTCGCCGTTCGAAAGCAGTAGCATCCGTGGCACCGGTATTGAAGGGAAGAGCTTCTTCGGTAAGTACCCTGGCATCACCATTTGAGGGTGTCGATGATGTATGTAAATCAGTCACATCCGTATCCAGAGTTTGTTGAGGAGCTGTGTTCTCCTGCTCCTCTCGAGCAACAGCGTCTATCGTGGACGTACTGGCAGGATCACCGGCGAGTTCGGGTTCTTGACGCTCTTCGGAGGGCGTGACGGGCTTGTTTTGCTTCTTACCCTTCTTTTTGTTCTTGCCCCTGTCGCGCTTAAACAGAAATTCTGGTTGTTGCGTCACTTCGGGTACATTCACGGGTTCATCCTCCACTGGAAGCGTTGCCGGCTCCTTTGATTCTGCGGCAGTTTCTGCGGTATCGTCTTGTGGAACTTCTTGGTGGACGGCTTCTGTTGAGGGTGTTTCTTTCAGGGCTGTAACCGGCCCAGCGAGATCGAGGTCGTGGTGGTTCTCACGGACAGTCGTATCGACAGTCAAAGGTGATTCAGTGGCCGATCCTCTACCCTTGCTATCTTTCTTCCCCTTCTTGTACCCAAGAGATGCAGGTGCCTCAAACCACGAATCAACCGCGTCCTGCGCATCTTGTTCTCTCAACCGCCTCTTCTCTTCCACTGAGAGCTCGACCGGCGTGGTCAGTTGCTCTACCGGAGTTGATGGTGTGCTCGACTTTACCCCTTTCTTGCCTTTCTTCCCCTTCTGAGACGATGTACGTGATATTGTCGGCGACACAGGCGCTGCCTCGGTTTCATCATTGGTCGAAGGAGGTGTGGTGCTAGGCAGCTCCACAGGCGCGTCGTTGTCAGGCTCGCCAGCCATGAAATCAGAGTCATAGCCTAGGTCATGATGGGAGGATGCTTTAGAAGCTAAGACCGCCGCAGCGCCTCCCGCCACAACCGCCATTGCTATGTCCTGAGGTCCGGAAGCATGCTCCTGCTCGTCGTGGGGTGATGCCGGTCTGCTCTCAGGCAATGGAGGCAGGGTTGTAGGGTCGATCTCCGCACTGGAGGCCGAAGGCACGGACTCGTGGGCTTTAAGCGGCTCTTCAGCACCGGACGCCCAGTTGTCCAGCGACTGTAGTGGTGACATCGAACGCTCCTTCACAAGAGTCGCATCTTGCAGAGCCCAGTGCGGCTCTGTCACACGGTCCTCAACTGAATCCGGCACAGCCAAGACCCCAGCAGAAAACTCTGCCGCCTTAGGCGTCGTCTGCCCCGAATCCAGATAATCGCCTTCTTCTCGCGGGAAGTACTCATGGTCTTCCCTCGCTTCCGTAAAGACATCCTCAGCATCACTGAATCGCTCCTCGGGTGATTCGAGAGCGGATTGATAACCCTCCTCCGTACCCTGCACAGACGGACTCCTGGAAGTCGTGCAGCTCGATGCACCACTCGGAGGTAATGACGGTAGTGTCTCCTCCACCTCTGGCGTCTTGCGGTTCCGTTCGACGAGGTACAGAGGGCGGAACTCTTGGGTGTTTGTCTTGTATTCTGCGGAATTGGATTTCGTGTGCCGAAGTCGAGGCGCGGCTGAGGGGGATGAGGGTGAGCCCGCGGTGGGCGTAGAGATTGTCGGATCACGAGTGATACCCGGCGACGAAGGTGGTCTGCGGAAGCGGAGTGGAATTGCAGTGGTGGAAGCCGCACGTGAACTCTGCAGAGGCGACAAGGCAGGTCGTGGTGTGCCTTCTAGTACACGTGGGGAGCCGAGGTGGTTTTCAAGCAGAGCAGGAAGATCGATCGCTCCGCCGACTTCAACTGGCGATGTTGGACCGCTTTGCGGGAGCACTGAGGGATCAACTGCACTGCCCGCTTCCGTCGGTGAGCTCGGCCGACTATCTGGCAACTGTGGCAGCTCCTCACTCTGATCTACTGGTAAGAACGAGACTTGGCGACTACGCTGCGTCATGCGGGGGCCATTCTCGAGTTTACCTTCCAATGCTGATTCGGGTTGCACTTGATCGGATGGAAGGAGACTGTCTTCCACAGCCTCAACCGGGGGAATTGGATGGGTAGCAACATGCGGGTGGACACCCTGAATTCGGTCTTCCGCTAACGGGGGAGGAGGTCTTTCTGCTGTCGCAGGGATCAGGTCACCAGCTTCCTCAGCAGGCGACGTCGGCCTAGAGTGCGGCAGTCCTGGTAAGCCCTCCACTGGTCTAGTCTCTAGTGGTGACGATGGCCGTGGTGCAGGTAGCAAAGGCAAATCACCAGCCGCCTTAGTTCCAGGCGAGCCAGGCCGGCTAGCAGGCAGCACATTCAGCTCGGCCACATCGCCATCCTCTCGTGACGAGACCGGCCGCGAAACGGGTGACTCAACCCCGCCGTCTTCCTCCAGAATTTCCGCAGTGCTATTGGCAGGTACGGAGGGCAGATCGGCCGCTCTATCAAGCTCGACAGGCGAAGCGGGCCGGCTGGCTGGTAACGACGGAAGGTCTACAGCCGAGCCAACGTCTATCGGCGACCAAGGACGCGAAGCTGGTAGAGGAGGGAGGTCGCTCGCACGGTCGACTTCTGGAGGGGAGGCGGGACGACTGGCAGGCAGAGCGGGTAAGTCGCGCTCATCAGCCGATGGGGAGGGGAGTGCTTGCTCCGCAAGGAGCGTCGATTCATGTAGCTCTTCTGAAGGTGCGTCCGGCTGCGCGAGCACAGGACACCCTTCCAAGCTGTCGGGCAGAGGCTCCTCCCTTTCAGCCTCCGCCCGCTCGCCTAAAAAAGACTGCCGTTCTTCGTTTACGGACTCGCTAGTGGCTGGATATTCGGCTTCCTTGACAATGTTCAGCTCCTCTCCCGCTGTCGACGTTACATGAGGTTGATACTGAGAGGGTGGGAGATCTACCTTAGCGGTGTGGTGCTGCTGGGTGTCCGTACCTGCTTCGCTGCCATCGTCTCGTCTGCGGCTTTTGTGCTTCTCCTTCCTATCACTCGATTTGTTGGACCGTCGATCTTCGTCTTCATCGGAGCCGTAGGTGGAGCTTCTCTGTTTGTGCTTCTTCTTGTGCTTGCGGTCGCCGTCATCGTCATCCTCATCGCGCGATGGGCTTCTGCTCAACTCGGGCAGAGTATCGCTCGACTTACGACTGCTGAAAAGTGCGAAGAACCCTTTCTTCTCTTTTTTGCCTTTGCTAGGCTCGTCTTCGGAGTACTTGGCAGGCGCAGATACTACTGAGGCGACGTCGTCATACTGGTCGCTGTCCCGCTTAGATTTCTTCTTCGACTTGCGTGAAGGCTCTTCATAGAAGTCGCCTGGTTCGGAAGCAGCAATTGAGCGGGCATCGCGATCCGGTGACTCGCGAGATTCGCTCCCCTTCCTTGATTTTCGATGCTTCGACTTCTTTCGATCTCCTTCATCATCGTGACGATCCTCAGGGACAACAGGAGACTTGAGGTCGTCATTGTAAGCGTCATTCTCTTTCCGCTGGTCCTTCGGTTTTGATGGCATGAAATCTACGTCCTCAGTAACATCCTCAGGAGGAAAAGCGGATCGATCCGGCTCTTCGTACTTATCGCTCCTCCTCTTCGACTTCTTCTTAGATTTCTTAGGCTCTTCAAAGTCGTCGAAAGTCGCCTCTTGCGCCTCCTGAATAGTTTCCACAGTGGAGCCATGCTCAGAAGCCGCCCTCACTACATCGGACCTTGCCTCTTCTCCAATATAGTCATCGAAGGAGATCTCCGACCTCAAAGGACTTCCCGGCGTCGGGGAAACGAAACGCCCGCTCCTCCTTTTCACCTTCTCCAGCGGCTTCTTCGCATCCGCAAGCTCCTCCAGGTCATCGAACGCAGTGGTCGGAATGGAGACTCTCCTATCTTCGTCGGCAACCACCGGCTGCTGAGCACTGCTGGACTGCTGTCTGCTTATCGGAGGTGATGCGAATGCTCCAGGTATATGCGGCGGTGGTGCCTCTACAACTGGAGTGGCCACCTCTTCGGTAATTGGTATTGCAGTGTCATCAGCCACGTCCGGCTGCTGGGTCTCATCGTCTTCCCAAGCACGCTGTCTAGCAGCCTTGTCTCTCTTCTTCTGTTCCTTCTTGCTCAGTGGGAAGTCGAAGTCATCCGCTTCCGCAGCTGGCGCGGCAATCTTCTCTGGTGGCTGAACGGGGTCGTCCGCCCAATCTAGCTGTTTCGACGACTTGCTTTTCTTCTTCTTTTCTTTCTTGCTGAGTGGGACCTCAAAGTCCTCGGCTTCTGCAGTCGGCGTGACAACATCCTCGACCGGTTGAGTAGGTGTATCCTCCCAATCTTGCAGGTTCACAGCCTTGTCCTTCTTCTTCTTGTCCTTCTTCTTGCTAGATTGGAAATCCCACTCGTCAACTTCCGCAGTTGGACTTGCAATCTCTTCCGGTGGCGGAGGAGGAGGCTCATCTCCCCAATCCTGCATCCTCGCAGCCTCGTTCTTCTTTTTCTTCTCTTTCTTGCGCATCGTAGAAAAATTGAAGGTATCTGCGTCAGCAGTAGGTGTAGCCGGAGAGGACACCACAGGACTAGTCGTCTCAACTTCTTGACGATTAGCGGCCTTGTCGCGCTTCTTCTTGTCCTTCTTGCTCAGTGGAACATCCCACTCCTCCGCCTCACCCGTCGGTGTCGCAGGAGAAGGTACCTGAGAGTCTGGCGTCTCCTCAAACTCCTGAAATCTAGCAGCTTTGTCACGCTTCTTCTTCTCCTTCTTGGAAAGCGGCACTTCAAAATCCTCAACGACTTCAACAGGCGTCTGAACCGGAGACGGCTCTTGCGGCGAAGCCGTTCCGGTCCAGCTCTCGCCCTTCGCAGCTTTGTCCCGCTTCTTCTTCTCTTTCTTACTGAGAGGGCGCTCCGGCAGAGCTTCAGCTTCTTCGACGAACCCACCCGGCAAATGCATCTCTCTTTCGTTCGTCGGGGTCTCTACTTCCCCCTCCGTCGGGCCAGAGGGCGTCGAAGACGCGGCCGAAGCATCATATCTGCTTGGAAAGTCCTCTTCCACTGCCGGTGGGGTCTCGACCTCTCCCTCTACAAACCCCGGACGTCGGGGAACGATACCATCATCGACATCCAACCCCAGCTCCGAGATAGACTCGAACAACGGGTTCTGGTAGACGCCGCGTCGGCTGTGAAGCTCAGAGTCCGGCGTGACAACTACAGGCTCCACTTCCGGAGAGTGCGACTCGAAGATCGGCGTTCCTTCGCCGGCTGAAGGTGCTGGAGGTATTTCGTCTTCTGCAGGAAAGTAGTCTGGGTCCCTAGTAGCACTCTCTGGTGTTGTCTTGCGTTTCGCGGCCTTGTCTTTCTTGCTCTTCTTTTTGTCTCTCTTGCTCTGAGGGGCTTCGGCACCTGGCTCGGCTTGGGCTTCACGCAATGTCGACTCAGTTCCTACTGTTTCTGGCATGTAGGTAGTCGTCCTCATCCCTTCGCCAGGGGTTTGCACCTCCACCACAATTTCGTCCTGTTCACGCCGCCCCGCACTCCTCTCACTCTCAGCTCGGTTATGATCCTTCGCCTCCATGTACTCCGATCTCTCCCCTTCCGGGCTATGCACCTCATAGTGAATGGTCTGCGGTTCGCCCCAAGTAACACCCTTCCCCTTGCCCTCCTCAGCCGGTTCATCCCTCGGCATATCCTGAGCCAAGACAAGCGGCGAGACCGGGGTTGATCTGCCGCTCTTGACACTCCCCTTGACACTAGTCGGCGGCGTCGGCTCAATGAGATGGAATGACGGAATCGGACCCTGATGCGACCCATGTCCATACCCGTCATCCCTTCTCGCCCCATTCCTCGTCGCCACAAACGCATAAGGCTCCTCATACGGCGGCCCCCTTCCCTCTCCTTCTCCATGCGCCGGCGAGAACGACCTCAAATCAACGTCAGCATTTGGATCCGGATTAGTCGTCTTTGGCCCGCCCTCTTCTGCCAACTCAGGCGGCGCCCAGAAGGCGGCTTGGTCCGGCGAAGAGGCCATATATCGCTCCTTCAGATCTGCGACGACCTTGCCGGCGGCACGGCTCGCGGCCTCGGCTTGCCGTTCGTTGGTGGAGTTGGAACGGGTGCGTGCTTTGCGGAAGTAGTCGGGGTCAAAAACGACGTCGTCACTGATGAAGTCGTCGTCGTCTTTGGCGATAGGGACGATTTCGCGGATGGAGCGAGAGGTACGGTCCTGTTTCGGCGGTGTCGTGTCGGTGAGGATGGCGGCACCAGCTGCGGCGCCTGCAAGGCCTGCGGCGAGTGGAGCTTTCCAGTCTTCGGGTTGGTAGATGCCCTTCTCCCGTTCTAGGAGCTCACGTTCGCGCAGCTCGATCTCTTTCTGGAGCCCCATCTCGCGTTCTCTCCTAGCGCGTTCAACGTCTCGCTGCTCTTCCTCCCTCCGCTGCTGCTCAGCTTGGTCCCGATCGAACTGCTCTCCCTGCAGTCTTGCGTTCTCATACTCTCGACGCAGCCGATCTGCCTCTGCACGGGCGGCGGCTTCCCGTGCAATTGCTTCTCGCGCTACAGCATCTTTGCGATCGGCTTCTCCCTGTGCGAGACGGGCGCGTGTTTGTGCTACTTCGGCTGCTCGCATCTCACCAGCTTTCCGGGCCAATTCCTCTTGTTCGTACTGACGCTGCCGAGCCTCAGCTTGAGCCTTCTCGAAACGCTCGCGTTCAAGTCGTTGTGCCACTTCTTCTCGTCGACGGTGTTCCTCTTTTCCTTTCAGATCTTCTTCTTCTTGCCGGCGAAGAGCTGCTTTTTGCGCTCTGAGCCTTTCCTCGCCTTCTTTCTTCTGGCTCTCCCGCCTGCGTTCCCAATCATCCCGTTCGGGACGTTCTCGTGATAAATCAAATCGCACGCTCGAGGGCGAATCCCGACTCGGCACTCCGTCAGGCGCACGTGCCATAGCACCGGCAAGCGCTGCACCTGCTACACCAGCGATAGCAGCATCCCGAACAGGATGACTAAGGATCGGCGAAGAGTTGCCTCTTCTTGGCACTATGTGAGGCCTCCCTTCGAATGACCCACTGCTTCGCCGTGGATTTTCGAAAACCTGCGGTCCCGGCGCCCTAGGGGATGCGACATTCGAAAAGACCGGTGGACCGGTCGGTGCAGTATAGCTCGGCTGATACTCTGCTTGTGTAGTGTACACAGCGCTCGACACCGGCGCGACAGGCTGCGGTTGCTGCAGCGGGAAGGGTTCCGGCCGGGCCATCATGAGTGGCTGCGCCTGAGCCGACGAGACAGAGCCAGTTCGTCTAACAGCATCGAAGCTGTGCGGGTCAGACGTGGGTATCGGATAGACCGTCTGCAATGGCTGCATACTGCTAGCACTGCTCATGGCGCTCTCATGTCGACCCAGTTGTGCACCAGCTGCGGCTCCCACGAGGCCTGCAGCAGCTTGGCCCACGTCCTCTACCGAAGATTTGCGTCTTTGTTTCTTTTTGCTGCCCCATCGCCAGCCCCACTTGCCTGTTCCCGAAGACTCAGAGACAAGAGACTCCTGGCTCTTTCGCGCGGGCTCCTTGCCTTTGTAGTTGAACTCGCCGAAGGCGAGGCCAGAGCTCACGCTGGATTCGTCCGAGTCTTCGACATCAGAAGCATCGACCCAGCCTTCGTCGCCGCCGCCGAAGCTCGAAGAAGATGACGACGAGACTCCCGATCGCCGGCGGCGACGGTGATGACCCTCGCCTCTGCCCTTGCGCTGGCGTACAGCGATCAACTCGGGTCTGTGCTGATCGCGTCCGTCTCTTCCCCCCTGTGCAGCGGCTAGTGCAGCGGCCGTGGCGCCGAGACCGATGAGTGTAGTATTGAGTCTGTCATCGGACGACTTGCGCTTGGCGCGACGTCTGCTCTCCACGCCAGCACCGTAAGCAAGCGCAGAGTCGGACGAGGAGGACGAAGAGTTGCCAAAGTTGAAGAAGCCTTTCTTCTTCTTCGTGTGCACTTTGCGACGCCTGTCTGAGCTTGACGAGAAGAGACCGCCAAAGAGGCCACTGCTTTGTTGGCGATAGCTCCGAGAGTCGTCGGGATGGACTGAGGAAGTTGGTGAGCGGCGGAATTTACCGTGGGATTTGGACTCCATCTTGACAGACATGGAGACTGGACTAGGGTCTCTGCTGCGATGATGGTGTCGAACCTGCATATACTCTCTTCGTGGCGACTTTGAACGGCTGCGGTGCTTTCTGCGTTCGTGTGAAACAGTCGAACCCCCAACCGCTGCTCCCAAGGCTGCACCGAGCAGTCCACTCTTTCGATCTCTTGATCTGGATCGCGAGCGTGAGCGTCGAGGACGAGTCTGATACGCTTTGCCATCGCGTGTCACATGGACATGCGTCCGTTCGCTCGAGCGACTCCGGTGTCGTACCACGCCACGCGAAGTGTGACTCTTACGATCCCTCGAACGACTCCTGCTCCGTTCGTTGAGCGAAGTGGTGGATCGATATTCTTTTCCACTCTTGAGGCTATACGCATCGTCCCAGTCCCGATTTTGGTTCCAAATCGCTTTCCCGACTTTCGCGAGGCCGTACCCGGCGATGCCCGTAGCAACCCAAGAATTCCTGTCTCGGCGCTTTCGCCTCGCTTCCTGGTCTGAGGAGTAATATCTCGATTCCTTGTCAACCCTACCGGACTTGAACTCGCCAGATCGTCTTCGATGGTAGTGGTGTTTGCGGGGCGCATCCGAGGGGGATGTGCGGGGATCGAAGCAGTCGTGGCATACGCCTATGTACTCTGTGTATTCTTCCATGCGGCGTACGTCATCATAGTCTTTCCACCATTCAACGAGTTTGGTGATGGGGCCACGATGGCGGTGATGCATGGCAGTTGCTCCATTCGTGTAGGGCGAGTAAGAGTGACCATGGGAAGCTCCGTTGTAGTAGCTCCCATTTGTGGGTAGCGATGAGGAATGATGATGTGATTGATGATGGTTGTGGAGCCCGTAGGCACCAGCTGCTAACCCGGCTGCACCGGCTGCGTAGGCAGGTAGGTTAGAGTGCGATGGGGAGGAGTGCTTACCTGGTCGTGGAGGTTTGATGGGTGCGGAAGTGTCGTATGTGCCCATAGTGGGCATTACAGGTGCTGACGACGAGTGTCCATGGTTGCTGCTCGTGAGTGTGACGTTCGAGCCTTGCTGGTAGAAAGACGCAGTGCTATTGTTGGCGTTCACGTGATGAAAGCTTTGTGAACTGCCAGTACCATGCGCAGCAGCATATCCAAGTGCTGCACCACCAGCTACGGCAGCAGCGTTGGAGATTTTGCTTAGCTTCTCAGGTTTGGAGGAAGGTCGAGGTGGTTTCGCAGGCGCTAGCGGCTCATCAAAGCTGCCAGGCATAGAGAGTTGAGGGCCGAGGGGTTGTGGATTTGTCGGAGACTGGCTAGTGGAGGGTGCCTGTACCTGTTGGTTTGCTCCACCGTAGAATTCCGCAGCGGAGCCATGTCCTGTCTCTACAGGTGGTGCGGGTATGGTTGAAGCTGCCATGAGATGCGGCTGTGCATTTACGAGCGGTTCCTGAGGTCGAATGCCTGGTTGAGATGCCACAGACTGGCCTTGATCGCCATAGTAGTCTGCTGCTAGTCCGAAGCCGCCTCCATCAACAGCCATAGGCGGCCTGTACGGAGCGGAGAAGGTGGCCGGATTCTGACCAGGGAACTGATCCGACACATGCGCTGACATGTCTGCGTGATGCTGCGGGGCTGGAGGTGCATATGATGGTGCTCCATATTGGCCTGGAAACTGTGTGAAACCAGGACTGCCGAGCTGGACGTTGAACGAGCCACTTCCCTGGACAGACGTTTCACCAGCTCTATCCACAACGCGATCCTCAATATGGTTGTCCATTGATCTGCTGGTTTCGCGGTCTTTGCGGTTGCGGTCAGTTTTGTCACGCCTGGCCTTCTCCTTCTTCCTGCCGTCCCTGTCTCGGCTCCGCGAGCGCTCTTCACGCTCTTTCTTACGATCGCGGCTGGTAGATCCGTCCCGACGCCGCTCACTCAATCTTTCATGGTCCGGGTATTGATCGTTGTAACCTGTTCTCTGCTGACTGCTGGCTGATGCGCGAGGTCGTTCGCTTGGCGCTGTCGCATAGGAGGAGGCGACGGATGGTGCACTTGGTGCTGGATAAGAGTTCCTCGAAGATGGCGCATTAGGACGATCGCCATCCCGTGGGGGAATACGGCTTGAAGAGGAGGATACAGTGGACTCGGCGCGTCGGCGCGAAGAGGATGCGCTTTTGCGTTTGTCGCTTGGTGACGAGCTATCACTGCTCTTGCCTGTGAGCTTGTTCCACATCTTCGCGCGTGGTTATGGCAGCGTTTCGATGCTGTGTGGCTGATTGATTCGATGTCTTGAATCTCGTAGATATTATGTTCCGGGTATTATGGTGAGGGTATATCGCTGAGTGCTGAAGACTGGGTATCTCGATCACAAAATCGTCACTTCGTCATTCATCATATGATACAACTAGATGAAGTATGTATGCGCGCTGCAACAAGATGCCCGTTGAGCTTCTGGAAGGGAACCGGAGCTTGAAGCTTGGTGTGTGTGCTGTACAACATGGACATGGATGGGCATCGGTCGCCGGCTAAACCTCGAAATTGCGGATCCGCCACGCGCCAGCCATTCGATTTCCCCGGATCGCGAGCGCGTGTCGTTGGAAGGGTCCCGTCACGTGCATTATCGGAAAATCATCATGGCATTTCTCAAAGGGAGACGCATTCGGAGCGTTGGGTGAAGTAGACAAGCTATGATGATGGTTCGCTGGTGGGCAGCCATTCATGCCGCACTAACCCTCCAACCGTACGCGTGGTCAAGATCTCTTCCAAGTTCTACCGCCCGCCAGATGATGGCATCGCTACAGACCAGTGATATGCCAGTACAGATACGAATGAGCGCTCCAGTGGCCCGTAGAAGAAAGTGATCGGGATTCTTTTGGGAGATCGTCATCGCTGCCTGGAACCTGCACCCTGAACACCATACCCAATGCACCCCCGAACTCCAATCCCGTCCTTCCTACATCTTCATTCAATAAGCCTGTCCTCCCTGCTGCATCATCAAGCCCTGCCTGATCTGGATCAGCTGCTGCCTCTCCGCCGGCGGCAGCGCATCGATCTGTGCCGGGGTCATCGCCAGCACCTGCCTGATCAGCGCATCGCGGTCGAACTGCTGGGGCGCCGGCTGCTGCGGTGGGGGCGGTGGAGGTTGATACACCTGCTGCACCGGCGGCGTCGGCACGATGCCAGGATGCGGCATGGGCGGGTAACCTGGGTATTGCGGCTGTTGATGCATCGCTGGCTGCATCGCCGGCATCGGGGTTGGAAGTTGCGGCGTCGGGATGGGCTGAGGAGGTGCTGCGGGGACGCCGATAGAGGCCTGGTCGACGACGGTAGCGAGTACGGAGGTGTCGACTAGACCTAGGAGTAGGAGAGACTGGAAGATTGCGTAGGAGAGTTGCGGCGCCTGGCGCAGGAGCTCCGTCGCCTTGACAGGGTCGGACATGACGAGGCCCTTCATCTGGCTGAGTATGTCGAGGAGTTGTGGTGCGGGAAGTGTGTTCAGGGTACGAGAAATGGCATCGGGACAGGTGAGGTTGGGCGAAATATCCGTGCCTGGCGGTAGAGGCGGCAGTGCGCTAGACTGCGAAGGCTGTCCTGCCGCATCTTGGCCGTTTGGCGCTTGCTGCTGCTGTGCGCTGTAGTTTGTTGGACCCGAATCATCCTTCCCACCGTCGTTCGACCAGTCTACACGCAGCTTCCGGCCCATAAGCTCTGTGTCATTGAGATTTCGGACCGCGGAGGCGGCTGCATCTGGATCCGAGAACTCTGCGAATCCGAAGCCTTTGGGCTTGCCGGTTTGCTGGTCGTATACGAGCCGGAAGTTGAGCACTTGGCCCACTCTGCTGAGGGTATCGATGATGAGCTCTTCGGTCACACCTGACAGGATCATTAGCCCCATGATCACAGTTCATAGCACATGTCCCTTACCATATGGGATGTTCCCAATGAAGACAACTCTCTTAGCTTTCTCGCTGGCCATGGTGGCCTTTCCTGTAATTGTTGTTGCGAGTTACGATTTCGACTTGCGCTCGAACGGTGACGCGACAGTCTTTACACGGTTTTGAGTTTTCGGCGTCCGATATTCGAAAGCCCTTTTGTGTATGCGACCAGAATTGATGGTGATGAGCCCAGTGAAATACTAGGTGATCGTGAAAGTATCGAAGGCAGTTCGCGAAGCTTGCGCACAGACCGTGTTCACAGTTTCCTCACGCGTCACCGCCTTCACCTAGACACTGTAACCTTCATTCTACCAACAGCTGACATAGCCGCGATTCAGTCTGTGGGTACAAGATGGAGAGTACCCTCAAATAAAAAGAAAGGCAGTGAAGGAGCCAATCCTCGTGAAATTGTGGCATCAGCTCCAGCCGCCCTGCGAGTTTCATAGGTAAGCCCAACTAATAACAACCTAAAGCGGTAACACTGCTTCGTATCGTCGAACGTCTGTCCCGCTCTCAGGCTGGCGACACGGAGGGCATCCAGAACATGGTAGTGGTCCGGTCAACCCCGTCTCAAATGGCTTGAGGGTGTGGGGTTTTGGTTGGCACTCATCTGAGATTCAAATCATACAAACGTTCGACGGTAAATGCAACTTCTCCCAAAGAGGCAAAAGAGCTTAGACCCCTCACTGTGATCAAATGGAGATTATCACTTACTCACAAGTGCACCGTCTTTGAGCACCTTCCAAGAAACGATCGCGTAGAAGTTTTAACGAATGTGCCCGTTGCGCCAGGAAGGAAGCTATTAATTCTGTTCTCTATAAGACGGGAGAGAAGAGTATACAAAACACCAGCGTAATCAGTATAACCCCTGCATGTATCAATTTCCCTTTTTCTCTGTGGTTCCAGTCCCCAAATCCCGTTCTCTTCTCACAATCCAACAACACGATACACTCAAATCTTTCCATCTCATTTCAGGTGCAGCGGCAAATGGATTTGCCGCCGAGCTGTGAAAGACTCGACTGTACCTGCAGCTCATATCGGGCCCTTCAAACTCAGTTTCAGCCAACTCTTCGGTCTCGCCATCTCAAACAAGTCCGTCGGCATACGTATGACGGACTCCCTGTAAAGGCAATCGTCCTTGAAGCTCCAGCTACATAGCACAGTACGCAGCATGCCTCCTTCGCGGCCACAGATCAGTGCCACGGTAGGAGGCCGGACGGCTTCGATAATCGAAACCGAAAGGTTGCCGGTGTCGATGAGTGTGAAAAGCCGGTATCCAGGTGATACAAGGCTGGCACCGGTGGCTGGATCTACAGCGGGAGTCCTCTTCTTGATCCAGTCTGGCTCTTTGCCAATTCGCAAGTTCGGATCTCGGTTCGTATAGCAAAGGGGAGTGGACGAAGCCTCATAAGAGAGACGCTCGTTGTAGTTTCCAAACACGACTTTCTCAAGTTCTGCGATGGGCATCGTCCCCTCAAAGCCAACCAAGTGAGGAGAAGATTCCATGACAGAGCCGCCGTAGAGCCGCCGCACAGAGGCAGGGCCTGCGAACGAAAGCAGAAATCCGATGCCAGCCACGATTACAATGAAGCCACCGAGCAATTTAGCGGAGACGTTCAGCGAGGAGTTTCCGTCGTCGTCAATGGAGATGAAAAACGGTAGATAGACCCAGAGAAGGCCAAATCCCAGGAGGAAGAGTTTTGCACCGGAATTGACGAAGAGTTCTGCTAGGACTTTTTTCGTGCCATGGCTCTTTTCGTACTGCAATCTGGGGAAGCTCTTCCATCGTATGGATATAGCTCGGCAGCTGTCCAAAACAACTGTGTAGTCTTCCTTGCCCACACCTACCACTTGGCACGATGGCTGGATATCCCACAAGTGTGTCTTGTACTGATCCTCTTGCGCGAGTGACAGGAATGGATCGCCGTTGCCGGCGTTGCGCACGGTGGGTAGCATGCATACCATGCGTTCCATGAGGCGGTCACTGTCATTGGAAAGGGACAGGCGGGCGATGCACTGAAACAACGTCTCACCCTCTATCGAATCCAATCTGTTGTTGAGGAGGCCCATCAAGGCGTAGGCTAGTTCCGGACGATCCTCCGGTTTCCTGTCGGATGGCATACGTTGACTAAGAGCGGCTAAAGCGATAGAGAACAATTCCAGACGACCAAGACTAAGGGTTCCAGTATAATGCTCCGCCAGAAGACGTGAGGCCTGTATGTCTTCTTGCCCTTCCGGTTTGGCACTCCAGATGTCAGCCGTCATCTCAACCTTATGACAAGGATGCGTTATCGAGGTATCAGCGTAGTGGATGTACAATTCGTTCCCTGTCGCGAGCAAGCCTTCGGGCAAGGTCCACATGCGGTCGCCCCACACCTTTAGTGTCTCCAGTTTGCTATTCTCCAATACGACCACGACCCGTCTGGCGCCCCGGATAACGTCGCAGAAACGATTGACGTCTGCTGTGAGCAGGTCTTCATCCTTCTCGGCAGCACGACACCTGAAATCCATGTAGTAAGCTTCGCAGCTAGCTTCGGTAGCTACCTGTGCAGCGATGCGTTCGAGCTGCTCTTGACCTGCCTTTGAGGTGCTTGTGTGAAACTGCTCATTCGTATAACTAACGAACACATACTTGGGTGTGTCAGTACAATGAATACCTTGAGGAAAGAAGACTGTACGAAACAGCACCGCGCGCAGCGATTCAGCAGTGCAGGGGGAGAACTACAGCTGACTGACTTGTTGAGGATGTTCCGAGCAAATTCAACAAACTCACCTGGTAAGGTCTTTTGTCCTTTGGTTGCTCATCAACAACCA
>JAKLMF010000047.1:21998-38801 GCA_022813555.1 Botryosphaeria agaves | reverse complement strand
ACCGAGCGTCTCGCTGATCAATCAGTTACACCCTCACTTCAGTCTATGCTCGTCACAGACTCTCCTCACGATCGACATTCGTACGCTCGATAACTCCGTTCGATCTCTCACTTCAACATCAGTCTTGATTTCGCACGCCTTCAAAGACAGACGCTAGCTGGCTTCTCTCCAACCCCTGCTCGACGCGATGTCCGGCTCTCGCCCTTCAAAATCAACAAGCACAGTGGAACGGAACGCAATGGAGGGAGCAAGCAAGCCTCGCAAGCGGAGTAGAAATGAACCGGATAAGCCCGACAAAATGAAGAGAGCTCTTCACGGTCTCCTTAAGAAGCCAGTCACATGGAATTGCATTGGAAAGAGAACGTGAGTGACACTCCACTCCCGATGAGTTCAGTCAGCTAACATGATTCACTCCGCAGATGGTGAACACCTCAAACAAACTTCGCCCTGTGGAACCAAAGCAAGAGGCCTTCGACAGGGAATCAGTGAAGGGGAACAATTTTTCGCTCCTGTTGCCGACGCCACATCCTCGTCTCTCTAGTCCTTCCATTCTTCACCTTCTGTATCTATGCGCCTTCAATACCTGCTTTCTCTTCGTGTTCATCGTCATCGCTCTTCAGAGCCTTGCCTGACGAGAGCGGTGTTCGAGCTACCCAGAAATAGATCATAGTGAGGTTCAGCGATCCTCTTAAACAAATCAGCAACAAAAACCACATCATCCTCTCTCCAGTTTGTTTGACATCTATCAGGCGGCATGTGCGATGTATCCGAGAGAATCGTACAATGCCTTCGCGTCTGAACCTTGTGCCTCTCACAACGCGAACCAAAAAACAATCCACCACTAACAATGGACTTCAGAATACCACCACTCACATGCTTTCAAAGATTGTGTACGTCTAGGTACAGTTATCACTTCGAATACACGACTGGCTGTACCGGAGGACAGCGAGAATGACGTGACAGATGCCATGTTGATGGCAGAACGGTGTTGAAGGTAAGCTTAATCACATACATGGATCTGTAACCAAAAAACCCCGAGCCGTTGAATTGTCTCTAAACTACTATAGGTTAGGCGGCAGCGAGCCGAACGATCACCGAGCATAGCTACATGGAACGTTCTGCTTCACAGTCAACAGGAGGAAACCACCCAGAACATTGAAGCATGTCCGTATGTACGATACTTTGCGCAGGCGACTGCGACAGGAGTCATGCACACCACCACACGCTCAACGCAATCAACGGCAAAAACAGCGCACGGACAGCGCCATCGATCGCGGCTCAACATCGTCTCTTCATCCTCCTTTCTAGTGTGCGAAAGACGCTCCGAAGGCTTGCTTGAACGTACAGCTTCAGGGCCCAACCACGTATGTTCCGAAGGTACATGTCCATTGTCAAGGCTGTCAAATTCCAAGACCCTCGTTGAGCGGATTCAATCCAGGGTTCATTTAGACCCAGGCATCAGTGCTGAAATATTGTGGCGCTTTTGTCGGCTCTTCTCTCCCCTTGGATGATGGGACACGGCACGCTATTACGGCAATCCGCCTTGCCCAAGGTCTCGGTCGCCGGAACGTTATGGCAACGCGGGGTCATCCAAGCCGCCTACGCGACCTCGTATAGAGTAGCTCAAATGATTGGCGGAACTCCACCTCTAAGCCGGATCAAGGATAGATGGATGAACGTGATGGGATCGAACCACACCTTGGCACGTTAAAGCCTGTCAGCCGCGATATCTCCTTGCCATGCGGCGTCTGATCCACATCTTCTCTCGTCGCGCTACGACTACCGCGCTGCTCAAGAGTGCTTAACCTCCGTCTGCTACTGTCGGCAGCTCAACTGCCCGTAGAGGAGCTCCAGCTTGATTTCGGGACTGTACAAGCAGACTCGAGCTCTTGCGCCCCCGGATGTGATGACGGGATCGCGCTGCCTGTCCACCATAAGCTCCCGCCGCAAACTCACGCAGACCGTTCTAGCTGGACAAGATGGCGAGTAGTGGCGACAATCGAGGTCCCGCCGTGCTGGCGGTGACGCTGGCTATGATTGTCATAGCCACTATCTTTGTCTTCTTCAGGCTCGTTTCCCGGATCGGTATCGTGCGTAAGATGAGTGCAGACGACTACTTCATGATAGTGGCTTGGGTATGTCGAAGCCTCTGCCTGGCGCGACTGGCGATTGCTCACTCATGTATCTTTGCAGGTCATAGCATTTGGGTTGTCCTTCTCGATATGCTACGGAACCAAGTTCGGGTTAGGCCGTCATGAGAAGGACATCTTGATCTCTCAGGAGCGGCCGTTGAAGATATGTCAATACGTCTTCACGGTCCTCTACGTAGGCTCAATGCTTTCCGTGATCGTCGCAGCTTACTGATATGGACAGAATCCCGCTTTGATGGCTACCAAGACGTCCATCCTCGTCTTCTACCTCAAGCTGTCGCAGGAACAGAGAATATTCCGCTGGGCTTCGATCTTGACCCTCGCCATCGTCAATGTAGCCGGCATCGCCCTGACATTCCTCAACATCTTCCAATGTCGACCGATCGGCGCCGCTTTGGACACGCCGGTCCCGCCACACGCGCATTGTATTGATGTGGTCTCCCTGTATCTGTCATCTGCGCCAGTCAACATTTCGACAGACCTCGCCATCTTGTTCCTGCCAATGCCTATCCTTACGAGCATGAACTTGCCCCGAAAGCAGAAAGTGATATTGGTCATCACGTTCGGATTTGGTGTCTTCGTTACTATCGTCGATGTTATCCGGATAGTCTATCTGGAGAATGCAGCTTTGACTCGTCTCAGAGACGTTCAAGGGGACGCCGAAAACGTCGGAAACAGCTCACGAAACCAAGTCGATTACTCTTGGTACTCCTCGCTGTCGTTCATGTGGTCAGCCGTCGAGGTGAATATTGGGATAATGTGCGCTTGTGTGCCGGCGTTGAAGCCATTAGTCACCCGCTTCATGCCTCAATTCTTGCACGACGCGAACGAGCCGGAGTACAAGGGTGGTGGGCCTGCCACTAGTATAGCTGCGATGAAGTCGGAGATGGGAGAGGCTGAACGGATTCCCTCTGTTCCGGATTCACCTCCAAGGCCACCTGCAGCGTCAGCTGGCGACACAGACGAGGCTATTGGCTTCATGGATTTCCTAACAACAACGGGCATGGACGAAATGCCAGAACACCTCAAAAGGACAACAACCGCCATGACCAACACCACCAGGTATACCAGGCCAAACACGCCGACATTCTTTGATTTTGTCAACATGAAAGGGAAGAAGCCCATGGTACAGATGTCAGCTCGAGAATCATATTTTCCCGTGGCCATGGTTACGCTGTTGTTTTTCCTGTGGGGCTTTGCGTACGGGCTGTTGGACGTGTTGAATTCACAGTTCCAGGCCGCTGCCCACATGACCACAGGTCAGTCGATTGGCATCCACTGCGCCTACTTTGGGGGCTACCTCATTGGACCTCTCACATTTGGACGACTCGTACTTAAACATTGGGGTTTCAAGGCTTGCTACATTGTTGGTTTGGTTATTTACGGCATAGGAACTCTCGTATTCTGGCCTTCAGCCGTCTTGACATCTTTCCCAGCATTCTTGGTATCCAACCTTATCGTCGGGTTAGGCCTCTCGACATTGGAGATTGCTGCGAACGCTTTCGTCGCTTTGTGCGGGCCTGCCGAATACGGTGAGATTCGACTTAACCTCTCCCAGGGTACTCAGGCTTGCGGCACTGTCGTTGCACCACTCTTGGCAAGCAAAGTCCTCTTCAACGGGCAGAATGCTTCTTCACTCATCGATGTACAATGGACATATCTCGGCATTGCACTCTTCTCAATCCTGTTAGCCGTGGTCTACTTCTATGTGCCGCTTCCAGAAGCCTCCGATGCGGAACTCGAAGATGCTGCCGAGCGGGTAGACCAAGCCAACACTGCGCAAGTAGGCGGCGTCAAAGTAATTTGGCTCACTTTGGGCCTGGGAGTCTTTTCACAGTTCTGTTACGTCGGCGGCCAGGAAGCTGTCTCCACCTCTTTCGCCGAATACCTTCGACTCCTTGACCCCAAACTAGACGTTGTGAATCACGGCGCCGTCGGACATACCGCCTTCGCACTGGGCCGCTTCGCGTGTGCCTTCGTCAACTTCTTCGTCAAGCCCCGCTACACCCTCCTCTTCAGCTTCATCTGCGCCATCCTCTTCTCCGCCCTCGCCATGAACTTCCACGGCGACACATCTGCCGCCCTCATCATCCTCGTCTACTTCTTCGAGGGGCCGATCTTCTCGCTCATCTACGCGATAGCCCTCCGCGGTCTGGGTAAACACACGAAGGACGGCTCAGTGCTGCTCACGACCGCGATATCAGGCGGAGCGGTGTTCCAGCCCATCATGTATGCCGCTTCAAAATCGAGAAACTACCAATACGCGTTCTGTGTCGTTGTGGCCGCAT
Organism: Botryosphaeria agaves; assembly: GCA_022813555.1. Classification (NCBI taxonomy): domain Eukaryota; kingdom Fungi; phylum Ascomycota; class Dothideomycetes; order Botryosphaeriales; family Botryosphaeriaceae; genus Botryosphaeria; species Botryosphaeria agaves. The sequence continues at coordinate 34,363 of JAKLMF010000047.1, read as the reverse complement.
TCGCGTTCGGCACGATTTTCCCAGTCTTCCTGAATCTGGTTCCCCAGGCCAGAAAGCAGGTCGATCCCGTCAAGAACTTTGGTGGTCTCAACGAGGACACGTCGCCGCCGTCTCCGGAATCGCCGGCGTCGCGAAGAGGGTCGAAATCATGGGAGGGCCTGAAGATGAGGAAGAAGGAGAGCGAGGATCTACCGTCGGCGGAGCATAAGGAGAGGAAGTCGACGCCGAGCCCGCGCGATTCGCCGGCAGGGGTGGAGAGTTTGGATTTTATAACGTCTGCTGCGTGATGATTTACGAAAGCGTTTGGCGTTGTTGGATAGCGTGGATACTGGGTTCGTCCATGACTCACGATGATTGATTTTGGATCATGTAGGAGAATTGTACAAAAGAGACACTATACCCTTCTGTGTACGTTGTAAAGACTCGAAGAGATCAACCGCCTTCAGTCGTCATGGGTACATGTCTAATGTTTCGCCAAACGGCAAGTTTGTGTTCGCAAGAAGTCTTGGATGTGGAGAACATCCTGGCTGGTCTCTCTTCATGGGCGAAATAGGTGAAAGACTATCTAGATGCATGAGCTATCAAAACAAGGCTCATTGTCATGCCTAGGTAAAGCGGAGAAACCCTAATTAGAGTGACCGACGCCTCTAGAGGAATAATGCAGCGAACGTGGACTTGACGATTATGGTTATATGGATGGTCACGTGCAGCTCCGTGCATAAGGTAAGCCGCAGCAACAAGGGTCGTAGATAGAGTGCTTACTCGGAGATCGTTTTCTCAAAGCACAAGCGTATCTTCTCTCACGATGTAACTTCTTCATCGGGTCACGAATAGTCAACTTTCGATATGGACAGATTATATGGACACAAAGTCTAGACTTCACGTGAGCGACAGATTGCTGAGCAGCAGCTCTGGTAAGTCCGGGCCGTTAAATCCGCACTGGCGTCATTGTTTCGGGATTTTGTGGAGAGAAGTTGTGTCGTCGAAGTACCGCGGGGCTACTTAAAGATTCAGAAGACCCAAGAAGTCGCTCACAGAAAAACTTCGAACATCTACCGCAAAATCCTCTTGTGCATTCAGAACACAAAATGGCTTCAATCATTAACTCCGCCACATCCGCAATGGGCCTCAGTTTGCCGTCTCGACAGCTGGGCCAGGGCGGGCCGCAGGTAACGAGACTTGGGTTTGGCTGCATGGGGCTGTAAGTATTGCAGAAAACTCATCCTGCGTATCAACTCTTCTAACGAGTCTTGTTCTCCAGTTCCGCGTTCTACGGACAACCCAAGCCCGACGAGGAGCGAATGGCCGTGCTGGACAAGGCGTACGAGCTGGGCGAGCTCTTCTGGGACTCAGGTACGTCTCAAGCGGGGAGAACCAACGTCCCTCCCCGCCTGGCAACTTACTGACTGTCTCCTCCCAGCCGACATGTACGCCGACAGCGAAGACCTCCTCGGCCGCTGGTTCGCCGCGAACCCGGACAAGCGCTCGAAAGTCTTCCTCGCCACCAAGTTCGCCAACAAGCGCACGCCGGACGGCCAGATGGCCGTCGACAGCTCGCCCGAGTACGCGATGCAGGCCATCGACAAGTCGCTGCAGCGGCTCGGCCTGCCCTACGTCGACCTCTACTACTGCCACCGCCTGGACAAGAAGACGCCGATTGAGGCCACCGTGCGCGCCATGGCGGAGATGAAGAAGCAGGGCAAGATCAAGTACTTGGGCTTGTCGGAGTGTAGCGCCGAGTCGCTGCGGCGCGCGCACAAGGTGCACCCTATCGCGGCGGTGCAGGTCGAGTACAGCCCGTTCGCGCTGGACATCGAGAGCGAGCAGATCGGGCTGCTGAAGGCCGCGCGCGAGCTCGGCGTCGCCGTCGTCGCGTACTCGCCCATCGGCCGCGGCATGCTGTCCGGCGAGCTGCGGAGCCCCAGCGACTTCGAGGAGGGCGATTTCCGCAAGTTCAGCCCGCGGTTCAGCGAGGAGAACTTCCCGAAGAACCTGAAGGTTGTGGACGAGCTGAAGAAGATTGCGCAGGAGAAGGGATGTACGGCGTCGCAGCTGACGCTGGCGTGGCTGCTCGCGCAGGGGGATGATATCTTCCCGATTCCGGGGACGACGAAGATCCCGCGGCTCGAGGAGAATGTGGGGGCGTTGAAGATCACGCTGTCGAAGGAGGAGGAGCAGAGGATAAGGAAGCTTTGTGAGGATGCGGAGGTGCATGGTGGAAGGTATCCCGAAGCATTCGCAGCGCATTTATATGCAGACACGCCCGAGGAGCAGTAGAAAGCATTTAGATTGGGCTTCCACGCTGTCTCATCGACAAAGCAAGCAAAATTATCAGTTTCAAGTTTAGTGGAAGCGACACCACGTCCATTGAGCGCCTTGAGATTTGTTCAAGCGATGTGCTATGTCCTAGTCTGTTCCAGCGAATTAGCCGCCAGTACCACTCCGGAGTTCTACAAAACACAACCTTTCCTATCCATTCCAGCCATCTTCCGCTGAGCATGCCCTTCAGAGTCCTCAAGCCCGCTCTCCAACCGCACTAGCCCACCACACCACCTACCCCCTCTCCCAAGGCCCCCTCTCATCCCTTTCCAACCTCCCCTCCACCAGCAGCAGCAGCAGTGAACATACCCAGCTCCTCCCTCCCATACTCCGGCCCCCTCCCCCCTACCCCCGCCATCCCCAGCACCATCTCCACAACCTCCCTCCGGTCCCGGAAAACCTCCCTCATGAACGCACTCATCATATCCAACCCATTACTGATCCCGCCGCTCGTCCACACCCGCCCGTCCTCGTCGCTCGCCCATCTCCGCGCCACCCACTGCGTTGCCGGGAACTGCGCGCGCAGCTTGGGGAGCAGGGGCAGGGGTGCGGTGGCGGGGAGCGAGGAGAGGAGGCCGGAGGAGGCGAGCGGGATGATGCCGGTGCAGACGGAGAGGGTGGTTGTGGGGGTGGGCGTGGGCGTCGGGGTCGTGCTGCGCCGGGTGGCGTGGGTGCTGATGAAGCGGGAGGCGGCGGGGGAGGGGGTGTAGGTGGGGGGTGGGCCGGGGATGATGAGGATGTCGAGGGGTGGGGCGGTGGTGAGGGAGTGCTGGGCTGATGTCAGTGGGACTGCCTTTGGTGGGAGTGGAGAGGAAGGGCTGGTTCAGCGGAGTGGGTGATGGCGGTGGGGGTGGTGAGGGCAGCGGATAGCGTGGCTGCTCGCTGGAGAAGGGTTGAGACGATTTCGATTGATGAGAATGCGGGAAAGACGGGCCGCAGATTGAAGCAGTTGATGCAGCTGATCCGCAGACAGTCTGCTCTTTCCATTGCAACACGAGTGAACGACAAAAGCTCGCATCAAACAGAGGGAAACTGGAAACGCGTTTGATTGCTAAAAGACATCACACTCACCGTAACTGCTATCTTCGCACCACCCGTCAACGGGAACAAGCCTTCGCCGCTCTCGCTGATGTAGCAGATCTCCATCTTGACGGCCTTCTGCAACAGTGGCTCAGGGGCGCCAACGGCGGCCAGGTACTCTGGTGTCATCATGGCCAACACATCGACGGGGGCCACGTCGAGGAATTGGACGCCCTCGTCGCTGAGGAGGAGGACGCCGACTGTGAGGTTTGAGGGAGAGGATTGAGGGTTGGACATTGTGGTTGTATTTTGTATGTCAGACACGTGGAGCTATGGTTGCGATGGATTTTGAGCCGAACTGGAAAGATTGCAGAAAGATCAATTGAAGATTAAGGGCTGGTGTGAAGGGATTGGATTGAAAGCTATAGCATCTGGAATCTTTTCACTGCAAAAGCGATTCTTGCAAGCCCAGACAATGGAAATCAAAGTATGACGCTGCTACTCGTCGTTCGTGATGGTGTGTATGTGTTTATTGTATGAATTAGCTTGGGCAGGAGGTGAAGTCGTCGCGTAAGCCAGTCTTGAGCAGAAGAATGCTGCTGCCTGAACACCAACCCGACACCTGCATATGCACGCCAAGCGTGCACTCAAGCCCACCCTTAATCTTCACTGGCTGCTTGAGCAGGTTTGAGTTGCATTCCAGGTTTGACTCGGTGTGTTAGCTGTGTCGCTTTGATTGATGCTGTGTTTGGGCGTTGTAGGTGAGTTGCTGGACACATAAATGGCCGGAGCATGATCGGAGCCCAAGTATTGCACAGCCCAGCTCAGGTCCAACTGGTCACGGACCGCTGGAAAAAAAGAAATCACGTTCGTGTGTTTCCTATACAAACAAACATTAGACCGAATATTCACGGGTTAAAAATACCACTTTGTGATGGACCACGACTGGATATGCATAACCGTGTATGACTACCGCTACAATGTCCCTCAGACGGATAGCAAGGTACTACCCAAGCTCGACAAGTGAGATGAGAAGCAGCACATCTAGAACAGGAAAACGCCGGTATCTAGGGAAATGTAAACATTCGCGAACATGTGCTACCTGCAGCCGCCTCAACGATACGATGAGCTTGAATCCCGAGATGAGATTGCCGGAGACGACCTTTTTCCAGCCGCGATTCATACGCGATGTCGAGTCGCCCCATACGCCAAGCCAGGCAGCGGACACTCCAGGGTCAAGAGCTGCTTTGCCGTACCTCTCAACGGTGGTTCGACTAGAGTCTGCAACAGAAAGTCGTTGAGCGAGGAACGGACTTGTACGGCAGAAGTCCAGTCTGATGCAACAGATATGGATGGATACGGAGGGTCACTTGGAGATGTCGCTTGTGATCAGGGCTGACGAATCGTCGCCTGTGGTCGTCCGTTTCCTTCAGACCAGGCTTCTGACCTCACAACCATTCGTAGGCGTCCTGCAAGCGTGATCTTCCCTCAGATGCCACGACGAGGGACGTAGCAAGATCCAGTATGCAGTGTTTCGGACACTACAGTCGCCGTTTCGCATGCGGATATACGGCTTGTACCCATCGGTGGGACGTCCTCCTTTAACAATTGGAAGGTGAGACAGATGTTCGACACAAATGGTGTTGCGCTCTGGGGATCTCCCATTGTCCTGTGACAGACTCAGAAAGTCACCCCAGTTTGTTCAGGAATTGCTCGTGAGGACATCTCGCCAGGGCGGAACAAGCTGGGGAGGTCTACCTCGTGCTCCAACGCCAGGCAACTCTGCAACAGCCTGTTGTAGTTCAAGGCGTGGCGGCTGCTTGAATCGGGGAGGGGGATCCCTGAGACGATTCGGGCTTCGAGGCCTTGCTCTTCTCAGCGTCTCTTAGCAAGCGCAGAACGTCCGACACAAGATAGAGACTCCCAGCAATGACCAACGGCCCGCCGTCCGCCGTTTTGCATGCCTGTTCCAGACCCTTTCGCACATCATTTCCACAAGCTGTGTCACTGTTAGATTTCGGATCTTGTTTGAGGATGTTGGAGCGTGCGTACCTTCAACGTGGTTCTCAGGATGCCCTGCACTGTCAAACTGAACCGCCTCCATAGCAATACCGGTCAACTCCTGTGAAGACATCGGCTTTACCCATGGCATACCATCCACAGGCCCGAACTCGATTGCTACAATCCTGTCTTCGGGGTGGATCAACTGCTGGAGAATGCTCCGAATGTCCTTGCCCTGCGTTGCGGCTAAGACCCATGTGACACCGGAACCTCGAGCACGGCGACGCACATGCCGGTCTACGTATGACGCAAGCACGCTGGCAGACTGAGCGTTGTGAGCACCGTCGAGGAGAACGCGCTCCTCACGTCCTGTAAGCGGCTCGATGCTGATGTCTTGCAGGCGGCCGGGCCATTGTACTCGATTGGCTGCTTGCCAGAACCTGTTGGCGGATACGCGAACCTTTGAGCGCTTTAGTGCCTCACGTACTGCTGTGTAGGCGCAGGAGAGATTCGTCTTTTGATGTTTCTCAAGCCTTTTCAGGTTCGGCAGGCCCGCCTGGTCACGCCCACTCAAGTGGATGTGCGGCAGTGTCGTGCAAAGGCGTAGTGGACCAGACCCTACTGACTTTGCAGTGTCGAGTAGCACTTTGAGTACCGCAGCTTCGTTCGTTCCGTCAACTACGCAAGGCACGCGTGGTTTCAGGATGCCGGCTTTCTCACGGGCAATTTCCTCAACGGTGTTGCCCAGGAAAGCCTGATGGTCTAGGCCGATTTTCGATATGATAGTGACAAGAGGTGACTCCAAAACGTTCGTGGCATCCAATCGGCCGCCCATACCTACTTCGACGACGCCGATTTGGACTTTTTCCTGAGTGAAGATCTCAAACGCGATAGCGGTAAGGAGTTCAAATTCAGACGCCTTGATGTCCTCCTCACGATTCCGACTCAGGACTCGCTCTTCGACTTGACGAAAGATAGACTCCTTGACTGGCCGTTCATTGACGCTTATGCAGTCCCATCTGTCAATGAGATGGGGAGACGTGAAACGTCCGCAGCGGACACCTCCGGCATGCAGCATGGCAGAGGCGTAGGCACATATTGAACCTTTACCATTGGTACCAGCGACGTGAATGGCCTTCCAGGGGAGGGGTGTGTGTTTGAGCAGACGGGAGATGCGTTGCAGTCCCAGTTCTATCATGTCTGCCCTTGGTGTCTCAGTAAAACATTGTTTCTATTGAAACAGCTGAGACGGAGCTAGGTGAGGCTCAAGAGTAACCACGTGGAGTCTACGACCATGCGAGGGTGAAGAGACAGTGATTGACGCCCGCAGACGATGGCTCTTCACTTGTATCTGCATGTAAGGTGTTTGGAGGCTGGATGAGTCAGGGCATCGAGAGGATGCAGCGCAGTTGAACTCGGAATTTCTTGCAGGTCTGGCGAGCTGTGGTTGGCTGTGAGAGCGTTTGGAGCTGCCAGGTGTTGCAGCCAAGACTTTTCCTTCGCCTCTCCAGCCTCAGCGCCAGGCCTGAGCGTCTCTGCCTCAGCTCTGCACAACACCCACAACAAAACTCTCCACTCACCCCTCCACATCTCGTTCCGTCGTTGAAAACCGCGTCGCATCATCTCCACTCATTGCATCTTCCTGCTCGCTGACTTGCGCTTCGTCCTTCACTTCAATATGGGTATCCCGTGAGTCTCCCTCCGCGCGCTATGTTTGCACCCGTCTCTAGGCGCGTGCTTCCGCACAGCCCTATTGTCGCAACAGGCAGAAAACTGACAGAATACCTTCCAGCATGTGGTCCGTTGCCTCTCCGGCCGAGAAGAAAGATGGCGCCAAGCTCGATTCCACGGAAACCGCGCGCTCTCCTATCCGCCGCAGGCGCTCACCTCTTCCGCGACGCAGCAATGCTCGGCGCATCCCAAACAACAACTCAACATCTGCCTCAGGCATCACTGGACGCCATGACTGGTCCGAGCGGCATATCGCCATGCTGGAACTCCTCGGGTCAGAACGCGAACGCGATCGACGCGAGGCTGCCACGAGAAACCCTCCTCTACCACCCGTCCCAGAATCGAGGAATTACACTCGCGACACGACCTCTACCACAGCACCTGACGATACCAACGACGCGCCTGATAGTCGTCGAAACATCAGCGATGAGATAGACAGGGCGATGGACCGCCTCGAGACTGCGCACGCGCGCCTGGATGCGATGGACGACAGGATCAACCCCTTTTCTCGTCCATCCACACAGACAATGACCGTGAATGAGTACCGAGAGCGCCGAGCTCGCGCTGGCAACTCCAATCCCCCGCCAGTGTTCCCACACCGTCGCCTAGGCGAACCGCTGGCGGAATGGCCATCTCCGCGCTATCCATTCGAATTCTCTCAGTCCAGGACACAGCAAGTCCCACCAACTACCACCCACACCTCCCACAACAACCCAACACCCTCGGAACAGCCGGACCTCGCAGCGTACGACTTCCCGCCTCTCCGCCGCATGTCGAATCGTCTAGACGCCATAACCCTACTCCCCAGCCCCCCTCCCTACAACAGCCTCGACGGCCTCGGCGACCGCGACCGCAGCTTCTCCCCCGACGACGACCACCACCACGACCACTGGCAAACCATGCACAGCACCATCGCGCCCGACACGCACCTCCCCTCCGCCGACTCCTCCTTCACCTCCGCCGCCGCATCCGCCTCCTTCTCCAACCCCCGGTCCAACGCCACAAGCAGTAGCAACGCCGACTCCCGCTCCACCTCCTCCCACCGCACCGCCCTGACCGTGCCCTCCCAGCGCGGCAGTAGCAGCAGCGCTGAGGAGGCCGCCCTGAGGGACTGCATCATCGTCGAGTCCGACGCCGATACCACGGATGACGATACAGAGGCTGAGGATGACGAGGCGAGGGAGCTGGGCGACCGCCTCGCGCACGCGCGCCACCCGGACGATCCGCCGCCAAGGAATCCGTACCGCTATGCTAGTGGTGTCAGGCTGCGCAGCCGGGACGCGAGGAGGGTGGTGCGAAGCTACTACCGCTATTCCGGCCCGCGCGACGGGGAGAGTGAGAATGCCGACGAGCGAGAGAGGGGTGCGACGCAGCGGGAGCGCGTGCGGGATCTCAGGGCGAGGATACTGAGTGCGCCGGCGACGGAGATGAGGGATCAGCCTGCGCCGGAGATGGAGAGTGAGGGGGAGGGAGAGGGTGGGGGTGAGGATGAAGGGGAGGAGCCGGCGTTGGAGGATCTGGAGCTTGAGCAGATGAGGGGGATACTGGAGAGGTTGGCGAGGCGGCATGATATCCCTGAGGAGTGGTGGATGAGTGCGGGCTTGACGCCGATGATTGGGAGGGGCATTGGGAGGGTGGGGAGGGAGAGGCTCTAGGGGTTGGGGAAGGAGGGTGTGGGTGATGATGGGTGGGTAGAGGGGCTTGTTGGTGAAGGGGCAGTGAGTTTTTTCTAAGAAGCTGGTTGGGAGGATCTGTCGTTTCGTCACGAAGGGTTTGTTTAACGGAAAAGGGAAGGGATCTGTGGTGCATGGCGGGAAAAAGAGGCGTTGAAGGGGTTCTGTTCGCATGATACCACGTTGTCCGCGCCTCAGGGCGGACACTCATTCGGTGCTGCCTTCGCCTTGAGGAGCACTGCACGAACGTTTTGAAGTTGTCGCTGAGGGAGATTTGCCATCTTTGCGGCCGTTTGCTTGTTTCTTCTGAATATTGTCTACCATCCTTGAAGCAACCTCTGAATTTTCGTCCTCTGGTCCTCGCCCGTCTCCTCCTCTCCAACATGATCGTGATGCTTTCATGTCCCTGCAAGTTCGTCATCAGGTCCAGTCCGACTATTCCGGCGCGCCTGTGATGCGGCCGTTGGGTCTATATAGCGCGCGGAAGGGAGCTTCTGGTAGGGTTGCAAGATTCCCGTCGTCCTCTGGTGGAGCATGAACACTTTGCTGCTTCCATGTCTCTCCTAAGACGTGCTTCCATCGCCACCGCGGCAACCGCAACGTGTCTCAAGGCCCGCTTCTGTTTTCGCTCTATGGTTGCCTCAAGCTGCCGGCTTTCAAGACATCGCAGGGCCCGTTCGCTCTTCCTTTTTCCGGTGAATTTGGCGTCGAGTGGGGTTGTCTTGTTCCGCAGGCGTTGCCGTGAGTGCCCTTCGATGGTGGAGACTCTGTCTGAGAGGTCGTTAACCTCTTGTCATGAGGCTGTTTGAGCTGTTGCTTCCTCCTGTCTTTCGAGCCTTCGAGTGAGAACGTTGATTACTGCTTTCAACCGTGCCATCTCATCATCGCTTTTCCTTCATCCCTCGTCGACTTGCCCCTTCCAATGCGTTTTCAAGTCATCGACGCGCTCGTTGAGAGCTCTCATTGTTATGAGGATGTTCCATGTGTCAGCGGAGAAGGTCTTCGCCACCGCATCGTGAATGGCTTCGGGGGCCCGAAAAGAAGGTGATCAAGAGACCGGTACCAACTTAAGCCCGTTCACCCTTCTGGCGCATTCACCGCACTCAAGCCCGGCTGTTGCGGCGAGCCTCTGACGAGGCTGTCGACTTCGTAAATTGTGGGGCCCCAGGCTTGCCCGATGCTTTATGTGAGCATCGGCATCTCGTAGCCTCCACGTGCTGCTGGGGGTTCTCCGCTGTCGTTGTGGCTGCGGCCGCCATCTGACATGATCCTTTCGCCTGGTCCGCTCCATCTTGGTAACGATTGTCCTGCCCCCAAGTCGTTGGATGCTTTGTTGTATCCTCATCTTTCCGTCGAGTCGTGCATTGAGCGCCACCGTTTCCTATTGGAGGACCTCTCGGTGGTTGCTTTCATTTGTCGAGACCTTGATCAACAGGTCATTCAACTCAACCCTGATCTCATTCATCGTTCGCAAAGTCTCCCTCTGGGATTCTGAGGAAAGCCGTTCGCGCTCGCTCGCTCCTTCTCTGATGCACCGCATTTCGTCTCGCAGTCTCTGTATCTCGTCCGCCTGAGCTCGCTGAGAATCCCTGAATTCCTTCATCTCCTCCACGTCGCGTGCCGTCTGTTTCTTGGTCGAGAAAATGAACCAGTTCTCCGCAGAGAACAAATCGCGCCATGGCATTGTGAAGGGCTTCGGGATCCAGACGCAGAAGTTGACGAGGACGCGGATTATGACGCAGATGTTACAAATGGACTGCGTGAGCAGGTAGGCATGGTCCATTCTGGTCGCCATGATGTCGGGTACTTTTGATCAAATGTACAAGGAGACAAGTTCACTGGTCAAGGAAATGGCGCTTATGGTGGAGAGAAGCCGAGAGGTATCAAGCGTGCAAGCTCGATATTCTTGAAGAAATCTCTGTTCAATACAGTTTGGTTTGCACGACCATCGAAAACGGCAGGAAGCACCTGCCTTAATCAACATGTATTCAAAGGAAACCGTGTACGAACCTGTATGAGGAAGGGGCCTCCATGTTGCTTCAAGCTGACGCATTTGCCACTAATCGGTAGATTTGCGTGGGCGGCACAGTTGAGTTGTCTGTCTACTTATACAAGGGATATTCCAGATTGTACTTATCTTCAAAACAGGTTTGATAATAACCATCAGTGATGGGATCGCCCTTAGCAGGGTTGGGCCTTTGAGACTGGAGCAATTGTGGAAAGCATTGGTTGAAGTCCTCCAATCCACGGATCCGGTACCGTGAAAGAGATGAGTTGATGAGTGGTTAGTATTACGTGGAGTTACCCATTGGACAAGATTGCACTGGTGCAATGAGAATATATAACTTGCTCAATCCCACACTGATTATCAAATTCCAACTATCTCCAAACCTTTACTTGCTTCCTCTTCTTCTGCAAAAGAAACAATCTTGCAGCTTTTCAGTCTGTCAAAGAGCGTTCCAGCATGACAATGAACGTTTTGAGTTGGCTGCGCGACATCGTATGGCGAAGCCAGCGCTCAAAGCTTGTACAACGCAACAACGAAACGCATAACACTGTGCACAGTCGCCTCTACCAACTTCCGCCGGAACTCTTACTTCTCATCGTGGACCATATGGATACTATCAGCATCCTTGCGCTCCGCATGGCCAGCAGGAGATTCGCTATAGCAATACGGCTACCGCCAGGTATCAATACGGATGATAGAGAGGCGTTTCATACGATGCTCCAAAAAGACAAATTCATACAAGATTGCCAACGCGATCGAGAACGGAGCCTTGGAAGGAAAGCTGTTTGCAGTGGTTGCCTTACCACACATGCGCGGTCGCTCTTCACAACGACTCAGCTTACAAAGGACCCACAAACACGGCTCTGTAAAGGCAGAGAGGGTGTGATTTGGATCTGCGCACATTGTAGCTTCACCTTCGCGGATATACACAAGTGTCGCATATGGGACAGGCTAGAGTGCGAGCATCCGGACCACGACGGGAAGAAAGCTTTCGACACTGGCGCATTAGGACCGCACATCTGCTGGGGCGTCGCACATCGCTCCATTCCCGTACTCAAAGTCGACCGCAACGAAAAAGTTTGTCAGAACAAGCTTCGGGAGGCACTCACATCCATTGACGAAGCTCTATGTCCTCATGTCCGAACGAGCAACTTTCAGGTCACAAGACACTACCAGCCTTTGGAACACGCTGGAAGATATCCATACAAAATGTGGAAACCAGACGGCGAACGCAGGTATTGCCCGCGTCTATTCTGTAGGACCAGATTCAAGCTATGTCGGGTCCGATTCGACGACCTATCGGATAAGGCTGACCGGCCGGATGTGATCTTGCTAGAGGTCAGTCGTAGCGCGTACTCGTTCAAGTAAGACCTTGCTTCTTCTCCGACATGGCTGGCTCAGATCATGCCGCCTCCCACCAGACGTTCCCGGCAGTACGTGGCCTTCAAGCCGGCATACTAAATAAATGTCTCAAATGAGTAGGCTTAGGAGCTTTGTCAAGCACAACAACACCTATGATCGTGGTCGGTGACTTTGCTTTCGCTGGCAGTATATCTCTATAGCGCAACGCACATCAGTACGATCAGCTAGAGCGGCTTCCGGAGGTTGACGAG
>JAKLMF010000047.1:0-21988 GCA_022813555.1 Botryosphaeria agaves | reverse complement strand
TGTCTCTAACCGTCGTCTGAAATGTGAACAAATCAGAGACTGTGGTCCCAAATTGCTTCTCGACTTCGGAGTCGATGAGAGTCTGAACGTTGGGCCTTCCGGGGGAAACACCTGTACACGCGGTGAAGGGGCCTGGAGCTCCATAGGGGAGCAGTGTCCGGGTGACGAGGATGAGGATTGTCAAGAAATCTTCTCAACTCTCGACTGCATCGTTTTCGGAAGAGGGGAGCATCGAGGAGGTTGTACTTGAGTTTGCTGGAGATTTTGTTCGGACGTGCGAAATAGCATTGATCTTCGTTCCTCAGACATGCAACTGTCCTGATGCAGCGCACGCACAAGTAGAGGACACGCCAAACAAAGAAGCTCCATATCAACGTATTCCGGATGTAACAGAGGTAATATGCGAAGTGACGATTGATACATGCCGTAGTCTCCTTCCGGTCGTGTGCAGCGACAGCAACGTTGGCTATGGCAATAAGGAAGCCACCACTCCGGACGATCTCGCGTACCATGCCGATTTCTCAAACAAACAACTCTTCAAGGAAGCATGTGCAAAGAGTGATACAGAGATCAAGTAAATAGCAGAGGCCGTGGATTACACAAGTATTGACAGACCTACTGCCTGCCATCACGATACATTTCCACCTCTCGAACTGATACAACCGGGAGTTCTCATCATACTCACGCCCTTCCTGCCGGTGTCAATCTGCACATCAACGGTTTCTTCTCCCACAATATGTAGGTCTTCTGATCAGCCCATCCGTCGCTCTCCGGACTAAGCGTGAGATCAAAATTCCACAACACTTTTGCGAGAATCAGACGGACCTCGTGGTAAGCCATGTTCTTACCTAGGCAGTTGCGAGGTCCATAGGAAAATGGTTGAAAGGCCAGCTTCCTGTCATTTCCGAACTCTCCATCGCTATCGCTGAACCAGCGCTCAGGAATGAATGAGTAGGGTGCGTGGAAACTGGCAGGATTGCGGTACGTTGCAAGTTGGCTCACATAGACGCTTGTCTGCGTTGACAGAGGTTAGATGTGAGCATACCGCTGCTCAGCCAGGATGCACTTACCCCTCCAGGCACCCACCGATTGCAGATGACTGCACCTTCTGGCGGCGTCAAGCGTGGCAGGCCGCTCGGTACTGGCGGATACATTCTCAACCCTTCCTCCACACAGGCATTGAGGTACTTCAATTGCGCCAGTCGCTCCATTGTGATATCCTCATCGGTCGGACAGGCAGTTCGAAGCTCCTCCACTAGCTTGTCCATGACTTTGGGGTTCTTCAAGAGGTAGAATGTGAGGCCGCTGAGAAGAGTGGCTGTCGTCTCAGTACCTGCAATCATGAAAACGTTCGCGTTCGAATGCATCTCGCCGATGCTGAGAGCTTGTTCGTCTTTTTGACGGAGCACGAGACTCCAAATGTCTGGTCGGTCCAACTCTTTCTCAAGTCGCCGGTCCACTCTTTCATACGAATTTTGAAAGTGGGCCTTGCGCTTCTCTCGCAGCGATCTGGGTAGGAGTTGCTCCAAAAGGAAGGCTATCAAAGGAAAGTGGGATATGACGCGAAGAATTGTACCCGCCTTTATACCGGCAAAGATGGCGCTCACCCATGGTGTATACTTGGAGCTTTCAAGCAGATGAAGTGGCTCTCCGAATGTGAGGTCGCCCATTATGTCAAAAGTTGTGAAGTTGTAGAAATCGACCATGTTCAACTCAGTTTCGGGTGTCTTCCGGACAACCTCGTGCAGCTTCTTAATCAACAGATCTACGTACTTGAGGAATAGCGGCTCCTGCTCCTTCAGTGCTCGATCAGAGAATGCATGTGAGAAGACTCGACGCACACGGCCATGGTCTCTGTCGTTGAGCGTGATGATAGAGTGGACTCCATTTTCTGGTACGGAATAGAATGCTGGATCCTTCACGTTGCTACTTTTCCCGCTTATACGGTGGCCGTAGATATCTTTCCAGGCTTCCGCATTTGTGTAGCTCAGCTCGTTTGGCGCGACACGTACCTAGATATTCAAGGAGTCAATGATGTTGCACTCGCCGAACTGCTTCGAATTGCGGCCCGATCCGCCTCCGGGACCAACGCTCTCTTGCAGGTAGATCCATCGACCACAGTGAAACCGATATACTCACCACGTCGCCGTATTGCTCATGAAGGGAAATGATCCAGCTGACCAATTCTCCCTGCACCAGGAGTCGCTGGTAGCGGAGGCTCGTCGCCGCGGCAAGCTTGGGTCCAGGGTACTTCCGCAGTGGGTGGAAGAAGACATTATAGACCATACGACCGATCTGAAAGAGACTAAACTGTTGAATTTGTTGGTACTGTTTTAGATATACATGCGCAGGCTGCCATATATGACACACTCACACAGAGCAAAAAGCTGCCGGCAATGGCCAGAACCCGGTCCGGATGCATGAGGTCCAGAAGCTGATCAACACGGTTACTCATAGTGGCGCTCTTCATGATAAGAGCAACAGCAGAGCTTGTTCGAGTCACCCGACAGATTTTGGTCTCTCAATTGATATGAGGGCAACTGGATAGACGTCTCTTCAGGCGTTCACGCAGCAAGCCGCACCCCGCACTACACCATCCTTGCAACCAACAGGCAACAGGGAACCGACGTCAAGGCCTCCAAGTGCAACCTGTCCCTAACCCTGGACATTCCTGAGGTGGCACGGCACCAAATATCAGTAGTGGGTCAGTCTATTTTCGGTGGTGCTCACAGCAATTAGCTTGCCCCCATGCTTCTGGATTCAATCAGGAATTCAACTCTACCGGAGAGAGACTGCTGTTATCTTTGCTACACAGCCTGCTGTGGGAGACAAGACACATCTGGATTTCCCCTACGTACTCTGCCGTTTTCTACTCAAATGCATTTGTCGCTCGCTCCAATCCATTATGAACAGGTTACCAAGCTTTCCCAGTCTTTCAGTCAGAGTAAGAGATTGTGGATATACTTTCCAGCGAATCCTATGGCGATTTGGCGAAACTCGAGAGGTTCAGTCAACAAAGAGTGTCTATGGCGTTCACCGACGTTGTGTAAAATCATGCCATATATCTCAATATCAATGGCCAATCGGCCGTGGCACTCGTTTGGTCATTCCACAAGTTCGCAGATTGTCGACGAAGCAACCGGATCCTGTCTGTGAAAGAGGCACAACCGTACAGGATCGGCTTTGCGAAGTTTGTTCACAGCTGGATTTTGCCCAAATGCTCCGGGATGGCGCTGCGGACGAGGAATCGCGAGAAGGCTTAGACAGAGGTGTGAATGAAGATTTTGCCATGAAAGACTCGATCCAGCTAGGCTTCCTGGATGAACTCGGTGAACGAGCCGAGTGTCCGTTCTGTCGACTTGTCACTCACCTGGTCGAGATCACCGATCTAGATCTTGTGCGATCGGGCTTGCCATTCGAGGACGAAAATTCCGGCCGTGTGGCCTGCGGCTTGAGAACACTACCGGCCGACGAGTTGGACGACTTTCGGAGACAAGATGACGCCGGGATGTCCGCAATATACTTAGGAATTGTGCTTCAGTCGGACGACAGGATTGTCAAGTCGAGCAGATGTCTTGTGCTCGATGCAAAACATACTGCCCCAAGGAGATTATCACGCTACCCCGATAAACCACCAATCCCATGCTTTTACAGTGGACGGCGCATGAATCCAAATCAAGTCGATTTCAGGCTTCTGAGAGCATGGGTGAACGATTGTCCGGAGTACCATTCCTATCCTAGATGCCGCCACAAGAGTATGGCGACACCTTCAGTATTGCCGGGGTTCAGAGTCATAGATGTCCATTCTCGTACTGTCGTAGATGCTCCTTCCGCCAGTCGTTATGCCGCTCTGTCTTATTGTTGGGGACACACGAGCTATGCGAAAGATATGTACCGCCTGAAGCGCTCGCATCATGCGCGTCACGAGTCAATTATCGAACTTCCGGCACGACTGCCAAAAACCATCGAGGATACCATGACCTTCGTCAAGGAGCTTGGTGAGCGATATCTTTGGGTAGATGCATTGTGCATCTTCGACGATGACCCCCAAGACAAGAGCAATCAGATCTCTGGCATGGCCGAGATCTACAGAAACGCTCTCTTCACGGTTGTTGCCGCGCATGGAAAAGACGCAGACGCGGGGCTTCCAGGTGTCCGACCAGGGTCAAGGGCAGGTGAGCAGCAATACTCAGAGGACGTTGGTGGGTTGCGCTTCACAGTGTCCTTACCATCGCTTGGTGAAGAACTGTACCAGAATGATGTCTCACCGGCCGAACCTGACGAAATGGAAACTCCCACCCCTTCCGGCTGGATATCCCGCGCGTGGACGATGCAAGAAGGCTTGCTTTCTGCAAGATGCTTGATCTTCACGGCATCACAGGTCTTTTGGGTTTGCTCGGCTGAGCTGTGTTGTGAGTCTATCGCAGAGCCTCCCAAGTCTCAGAGGTTCTGGCTGAAGCCGCCGAACTGGGTGTCAGCTTTCAGCTCGCCAATGATTCCAGCACCTGGCACAACCCTCGACGAACCAGAAATGGAAGATTCAGTCGGATATGAGTTCAACACCTATGCTCAACTCATTCAAGATTACAGTCTGCGCCAGATAACATTCCAACATGATAGATTGAACGCTATTGATGGTATGCTTAAGGCATTGAGCTACAGGTTCTCGCACAGGTTCGTCTGGGGACTGCCAGAAAGATTATTCGACTTGGCTCTCCTGTGGAGGGCCTCTACCTCCCATGAAGGATCACGGCGCAATACAGACTTCTTCCCTAGCTGGTCATGGGCCAGTTGGTCAGGTCAAGTCTCGTACGTGCGTGAGTCTCCAATACCTTTTCTGACTGGGGACGAGCATGCAGAACCTCTGAATGAGTATTCCATCGAAACTGCGGAGCAAGAAAGAAAACCAGTGTTCCAGTTGAGTGGTGATGACACCGAAAACGGTCCACTAGTCGACTGTCGTTCGTACTCACTATTGCCGTTCCTACATTTCGAAGCCTCCACCGCAACGTTCAGGATGTTCTCTGTGAACGGGGACACCTGGTTCCGCATCGCTCCTGACCCGCCCTGCCATGATCAACTACCAGAGGAGGTTGGATGTGACATATTCATTGATGACCCTGTGGATGTGCAGCGCCTGCATGGAACGGACTGTGAACTCATCGTACTCTCGAAATGGTTTCAAGACGTTTGGAGCAACCATGATGAATCGGACTCACATCGCAAAGCTGTCTATAACGTGATGTGCATTGAGTGGAAAGATGGAACCGCATACAGACTGGGTACTGGCTCTATAGAAACCGAGATCTGGGACAAGGCCAATCATATGAGGAAAAGCATTAAGCTAGGTTGACCATAACCTGCCTCTGAGCCCTACAGCACGTACGAGCAAACCCGTATTCTAAGCCGGTGCGGAAGCCATCGGGAATAGCCAGTCTAAAATTTTAAACCCACAAATCTGCTGTCTCTGCTTCAGTTGTGGCACATGGACCTGCAGTTACGCACGAGGCCATCAGAAGCCAATTCCTCCTATCGATTCAGACTCAACAGCCCCTCAATATACCTCCTCGCATCAATCCCAATCCCCTCCGCCAACCTCGCGGGCCCCCACCCCGCCGCCGCCCCCCCAGTGACCCCACTGCCCCCATACCCAAGCCCAAACATCCCGCTCCCAAGCCTGCCGCCAGCGCTCTTCGTCCTATCTCCCACCGCGTCCCGCGCCCGCCGCACCAGAAACGCCTCCTTCATAGCCCCAACAGCCGCCGGGTCTACCGGCGCCGCTGTCGCACTGCTGCCTTTCCGCGCCGCAGGCTGCGTGGGCGGCCGGCTGGCAGGCAGCCGCATCCAGACGACCCACCACCCTCGGCTGGTCTTGCAGGTGCGCTCGCGCTCGTGGGACTGGCGCCTTGTCTCCGCGACCGTGGCGAGGATCTGCGCGTGCACGTTCAGGGCCTCGACGCGCGTCCAGTTCAGCGAGGAATCGGGTACGGCGCCGGTGAAGCTGCCCAGGCCTTCGGCGCCCAGCGTGCCAGGGGCGGGGATGTTGGGGATGCTGGAGTGGACGGTTAGGCTGTGGGGGTCGAAGACGAGGTCGAGGATTGGGAGGGTATTGGGTGTTGTGGGGCTGGATGGAGCGGTTGTGTGCGGTTGGGAAGCGGCTTGAATGCGAGCGGCGACGCGGGTAGGATCGGTGCTGGTGGTGAGTGGCCGGTGTAGTGGGGACAGGTAGATGTGGAGGTTGCGGTAGAAGGAGGGCATGGAGAGGGATTCGGTGTGTGGGTTGAAGAGGAAAGTGTAGATGAAGGGGCGGTGCTGTTCGGATGCTGTGGTTAGCCGGCTGCTACAACCAAGAATGAGGAATGAGATCAGATCAACATACAATATAAACGACCACACGAAGGCGCCGCACTGTCTTCTGATCTGATTGAGTGTTTAGGGGAGCATCATCGTCGGACGTGAGTTTGGATAACCGCTGCGGTTCGACCTCGACATGAATGGTTCGAAGCAGCAGTCTGTTGCCGCCACTTTCGGAGCCAAGCCCATCGTCGTCGGCTTCCACATCTTCGTCTTCCTCATCGTCGAGCTCCCCTTGCAGACCTATCAGGAAGTGCCCGGTGTTTTCATGCCGTATCTGGTACTTCAGTTTCTCCTCCAGTTTGTCGACATGCGGTTCAGGCTCGAGGTACTGCATGGACGGCATCTCATCCCGGCCAGACTTGTCATCCGGCTTACTCTGCTTTGCTTCCTGGCATGACGGTTGTCTGGAGGCCTGCGGTCTCTTGCTGGAAAGACCCCATGAATATCCATATCCCAGGGTCATGTACTTCATCCAGCCCTCCGAATCGGGCTGAGATTCATCTTCCGCCTGTGTTTGCGATTTGTCTGCCGCCGAAGAAGCACTTGCAAGGGATCTCTCAGCTGCTGAGACTATCGGAGGAGGAATTTCAGGACGGTCTCGATCGGCGCTGCGAGCCGCACCGTTCGACTGGCCTGCGGGAGTAGCTGAGTTACTGGGACTCTCGTCTGGTCTGACGCTGCCCTTGGATCTCGTTCTTCTGTGAAGGTCACGGGACTGGCTATCAGATGGATCCGGACGGGCTCTTCGCCTGCGTTTCCTTCGATCCGAGCCTGGGTTGTCCCTGACACCGTAGGTATACTCTCCATAGGTGTAGATCCACTCTATCCAGCTGGAGATATCCCGCAAGGAGGACCGCGATACGGCGCCCACACCGGAGAAGAAGACCCCATCTGCTGCTCCAGGTTGATGTCCGCTTCCCATCCATGGCTCCACGTTCTCAGGGGTTGCATATTGCCGTAATTTGGCGGTATCACCTTTGGCGGCCTCAGCCTGTTCCATTGCAGCTTCGCCAAATCGCGACACCAGTAGATCCACCAGACCTTCTGTTCTACCTGCGAAGTCCTCAAACACTTCCCGCTCGCCGCTTCCCCACTCTTCCTCCCCGACTCCGATGCCTAATTCGCCTCCCGCAGCAAGTTTCAGTCCACCGAACACATCGACAGCGGGGCTGCCGTGGAGGAGAACATCCCAGTTTGTAGCAAAGCGTGTCCAGAACTTGTCTAGTGTGCTGCAGAATCTTGTACGGCCTAGGCGCTGGAAGAGCTGCCCAAGAGACGGTCCATGATGGAGGCGGAAGATATTTTGGGCGCGGAGGAGCTGCTGAAGGAGGAGCTGCGGAGGGCTCACTTCGCGGGACGAGTAGTCTACCGAAGGTGCGAAGCCAGGCGAGTTCGAGTCGGAGGGACTGGGTATCGAGGAACTTGCGGGAAGGCGAGTCAGATCAATGGACTGCCAACTATCAGAGACGCTTGTATAAAGACTTGTAAACTTACAGCAAGTATCCACCAATCTTTCTCCAGCTCGTGCAGGATTATACGAGATTTTTCGGTCTCAACTGAATCGACGTCCTCGCCATTGGAGAAGCTTCTGATTTGCGTGTAAGAATCCAGACATGAACAACAAGAACAGTGACCGCCTACTACCTGGCGAAGCCCACCATGCCTTGCGCCAATCCAATCTGCCGCAGCTTCTCGTTCTCTTCCTCGCGCTGTTTCCGCTCGTGGTCGGCATCTTGAGAGCTTCCCTTGCGCTTTTCTCTCACTGCCCGGGAGTAGTAGAAGACCACTTGGTCGCGGAAAGTCTCGTCAGTCTTGCCCAGCGACGGGTTATAGATGGCTAAGAATGCGAGTTGCGCAGGCACGATCTTCGTTGTTTCATCTGGAGCGGACATCTGGAGAAAGTAGGCGGCTATAGAGGGGATAAACGATTCGTAGGTGGATCTGGCAGTAATGGAGCCACAGCTGAGAGGACGTCTAAGGAAGCATGCTGTTCATGACGCAGAAGCTGGCCGGATATGCTGTCAGCGGATTGATGCCACGAGGTGTCGATGTCGCGCGGAAGGTGTTCGGCTCGGCTCGTTCGATCAACGTCAACCGCGACACGCGAACCGCTGTTGCTGTTTGAGACGCCCATGAGGATGAACTCCCTTGCGCCTTTACGGCTTGCCAGGCAGACCTGGCGTCTCGGCTACCGGTACAGCTCCAACAAAGCCTATGATCCTCTCCGCATACTCTTCTGCGGTTCCGACGACTTCAGCATTGCTTCTTTACGAGCGGTCCACAGAGAGCACGTCAGAAGCCCTGATACCATTGCATCCATTGATGTCGTATGCCGTCCTGGCAAGCGGACTGGCAGAGGCCTGAAGAATTTCAGAGAAGGTACCTCTCACCAATGTTACGTTCAGAGCTTCGATACGAATCTGATACACGTAGTGCCAATCAAAAGCGCTGCGCAGGAGCTGCAGCTGCCTGTTCATGAGATAGACACATTCAGAGGATGGCAGGCGAGTTAAGATCTGCGCCGAGAATACATTGGCATATGCTGATATTAACACAGCCACCAATTCCGGACAATCACTCGATTAACCTCGTGATCGCTGTCTCATTCGGGCTTCTCGTTCCCCCGCGGATACTGAACGCTGCGAAGTATGGAGGACTGAACGTCCATCCGTCCATGCTACCCGAGTACGTAGTAATCCCTCCCACAAACCGGAGAACTAAACTCACAACTCGTAGCTTGCGAGGCCCAGCCCCAATCCATCATGCTCTCCTCCAAGGCCGCACGAAGACAGGCATCTCACTTCAGACGTTGCACCCGGAACACTTCGATCAAGGCATGATCCTGGCCCAGACGCCGTTACCAGGGCTCGACATACCTGACAATGGGGCATGCACACCGCAACAGCTGGTCGACTTCCTAGCACCTCTAGGAGGACAGATGCTGGTTGACGCTCTGAGGAAAGGCGCATTCGTACCACCTCTTGAGGAAGTTGGATGGTCTGGAGGAGAACATGTAGGGGAAAACATCAGTCATGCTCCGAAAATTACAAAAGCGGACGGCCACATAAAATGGAAAACATGGACAGCCCAGGATATCCTTCGTCGACGCCGGGTATTGGGCGACCTATGGAGTATTTTAGGAAGTGAGATCGTGCAGCATCATCCGAAGAGACTCATCTTCCATGATCTGAAGGAAGTTGAAGCATCGAATGTCCCGCAGTTGGACCAGGCTGCTTACAAGCCCGGGAGATTGTTTGCCTCCGGTCTCGCCAAGTCGAATAGCATGCAACTCTATGTTGTGACATGTGACAAACCAGCAAGAATGCTGCAGGTAGAGAGCTGCACCTTAGAAGGTGGTCGTAAAGGTGCTGGGGCCCGAGAAATACTGCAGAGCCTAAGCCACACCACCGCGGAGGCGCTACAGCCAACTCCATTCACTGTTAGGGAATAGGATGTCAAAATCGTGAGTATCCAACTATCGCCAATCACAGCTTGTGTTTGACGACATTCACGCAAAGTTGTGTCTCACTGTGAAAGGTCCCTAAGACATACGGTCTTTGTCGTCCACGTCACGCTTTCACTTCGCAATGAGACAGCATCCTTGAGACCACGCCTCTACTCATACTCATAATCCTGCCAGCGCTCTGGCGTTTCTAGGGACATCACAGAAGGCGAAGATATCACAAGCAAGCCCGCTTCAAGTGTGCGTATCCTCCAGCGGGTGAGTTCTGCGATACAAACCTTGATCACACGATAAGCTGACAACTGCCCAAGATCGAGCCAGACATCGCCGCTTCTTGCGCTTCCTCGGGAGCTGCTCGACCTGATTTACCACGAGATCTTGGTCGAGCCGCCTCGTTGGGAGAAGCTGCATCGACCCGATTGCCCTTGTTTCCTCAGCAAATGCTTACACTGCCTCATCTACTACATTGTCAATGGCGTCGACAGGAAGGATGCGTGGAACTGCAAACACAACAATCCATGCAACTGCGCTAGCCGGGCAGGCTTGAACGTGCGCCTCGCCAACCGACAAGTTTATTCGGAGACAATGGACATCTTCTACAAGCACAACACGTTCTGCTTCGAAGATGTCTCCCAGGTTGTCGGGTTCTTCTGCAATGTTCCAGCAACAGCCAAGCGGATCATCAGCGATATCTCCATCGTTCCAAGAGAGCCAGAAGCTTCCTCTAATAAATCGCAAACTCGTGCACTTAGTCTCTTGACCGGCTGCCCGAGCCTTCAGCGCCTTGAAGTTGATGTGTCTCTGCTAAAGGTCGGCCGAAACGTCGCAGCACTACGCCGGCTGCGCGGCTTGACGGAGGTCAGACTGACGATTACAAGCTCTCGGAAAGTGACAACGGGCTAACGCACCAATCGACACTACGCACGAGAAGAGTCTTTCCATCAGGTAAGGCACGGACTGCACGCCATACCTTGGTACGAAAGACGTCGGGACCGACGTCAACGGATCAAGAATTCCAAGGACTGGAAGTGGAGCGTCAAACAGACACGGCTGGCCGAAAAGTACAAGCGTATCGAGCGAGGCCTGGAGCCGACAAAAGAGGAAAGGAAGCAAGCGAAATGGGAGAGACGGATCACTGCTCGTGCCGCGAGGCGGGTTGAGAAGCAGCGAGAGACACTCTTGCAAGCTCGCAGCGGTCTTCTCAAGGTTATGCGACGGCTCAACACGGGAATGGAGCAGTTTCGGCGCACGGCGTACTCCTCCAGCCATAACAGACTTCCTAAGGACAGGGCATTGATCCAAGACTGCTTGGAGTTTGCGGAATCCACCTCTTTCGACGAGTTTGCGCGCTCGCTTTTCTCTGCCCTGCTTCAGCTTCCACTGCCAGCCGCCGAGACATCGGGTCATGCTTGATAGGTAACATCAACAGCAACAGTTCACGGCTGACATCAAGCTCACCAGACCTCGCCATCACGCCAGTCGCACCACCAATATCGACAGGTGCACAAGGTCCCCGGTTCATCTCTCAGCGCATGCTCTTCTAAACCCCGAAGTACACCACGAGACTGTACCATGTTCTCTCACGGCGACTGTCACTTGACCCTGTTATGCCTCACTTTCCTCGATTCTACTTTCATTCGGGTAGAGCTTTCCTCTCGGGCAGTTGTCTGGCTGGTGCTGATTACGCCGATGTAAAATAGCAGGAACCACATTAAGACGACACCTTTGCGAACACGGTTCTGCTCTTTCGTGATGCTCACTCTAGATCATGCATTGCGCTTCGCTCTCCCAGCTCCACCTCACGCTCACATTGAACATTGCTCGTCACCATAGAACTCTCACAGTGTGCTACATGGTAACGCATGGGACAAAAGGATGACTTGATGCCTTGTGTGATACGACCGAAGCAGTCATTGCTCGATACACGGGTAACCTGGTACCTACGAAAAGGCAGCTAAAGTAGAGACAGATTACACTCTTCGAATACTGAGAGTCAAACGCCACCGTCCCTTGTTTCCCAGCCCGTCTCAGCCGTACAGGAGAGTTCCGAGATACCCACACTAGTTGCCCATCCCACCCAGCCGCAAAGCCAAAAAGCAAGCTCTCACACACGAGCTTCACGCTCACGCTCACGCCCTCCCCATCCCCTCATCCGTCGCCGGCCTCCCCTCATCCTCACTGTCCCCCTCCCCCCTCCCCTCCAACCAATCACTCCCGCGCCTACTCCCGCTCCGTCCCGACCACCCCGCCTCCCTCGAACTCGTCGCAAGCGGGCTGCTCTGCGCCCCCGCCGCCGTGCCACCAGCAACGCTATTCGCAATGCTGTCATTCCGGCCATGTCCCACCAACCCGCTCCTCACACTGCCGCCGTCGTTGGCCGAGGGCCCGCCGGTCTGCTTGGCAGCGTAGTAGCTATTCCTTTCGCTGCTCAGCGCGGCGGGGATGCCGCTGGCGCCACCGGGGGCAGTGCTGGTGGAGAAGGAGTAGACGGAGGCGCGCTCGGCGCTCGCGAGACCGCCGATGCTGGGCCGGTTCTGCGACTGGTAGATCCCGCCCGTGCCCCCTATCCCGACCCCGCCGGCAGAGGTGCCACCGCCAACTCCACCCCCACTGTAACCCATGTCGACATTCCCGCTCAACACGCTCAGGGGCAGCGATTCTCGGCTGTTGCCAAACAGGCTCGACGGCGCGAGCGCGCGCACGGACGCGTTGGTGTCCAGGCTGTGTCGCCTGCGCCGCTTGGAGGAGGAGGCTAGAGTGAGGATGGACGCGTTGTCGGTGAGCATGCCGTTGGCCGTCGCGGCGGAATAGGTATGCGGGTTCGGTTGAGGGGCCAGGTGGGCTGGCACGGCGGAGGCCGGGGCGGGAGAGATGGGATATTGGTGGGTGAAGTGGACGGGTTGTTGTTGTTGCGATTGTTGGTGGTGGTGGGTGCTGCTGCTACTCTGGGGAGCGGTGTTGCTTTGTTGCTGTTGTTGTTGGGTGCTGAGGAGGCCGGATGGGGCGGCAGATTGGATGGTTGTGAGGGTTGTGGTTAGGGAGCGGGCGGAGTGATTGGGGGAGGAGAAGGTGCTGTTTTCGCCGGCGCCGGCGGTGTTGCTGGTGCCGGCTTTGGAGTGGCCGGCGTCGGAGTGAATCGTCTCTGCGTTGGTTGCTAGGGTGGGTGCAGCCGATCGATTGCTTCTGATAGGCGCATTGTGGCCGCCACCGTCGTCTTCGAAGGATGTGTAGCTTGGATTGCTTTGTGATACTGGCGTTGAGAAAGAGAGATGGCCGGGTGTGTTGTTCGCAGGCGCGGGCTTGTTCAGGTATGCTGATTGTGGGTATGGATTGTTCTTCTCCGCGAGGGTCTTCTTCGACTTGGAGAGTGTCGGGACATGGCTCTTCTTTCCAGAGGAATTGGGTGAATCTGATGATGAGTTCTTCAGGTTCGCCAGACGCCTCATCCAGGAGGAAAAGGGTCGTCTGCGTGAATGTCGGTCTGCCATCGCGGTGGATCAGTTGAGAAACAAGAGGGAGGAGTATGTAGCATATAGGGACGCGTCTGATAAATGCGGAACTTTGTAGTGAAGCCTGCGAAAGTGGTAATGTAGGTGAATGGGAAGCGTACCGTGTGGTCTAACAGGCGGCTCTGCGGTCGCCATTTTGGGTTCGGGTCAAGCAGCGAATACGAGTCGCGTGCGCAGAGAGTTAGGTGAAGCCTGGAGACTGTCGCGCGCACAGCGGATTACTCGCAACGGA
Source organism: Botryosphaeria agaves (assembly GCA_022813555.1). Classification (NCBI taxonomy): domain Eukaryota; kingdom Fungi; phylum Ascomycota; class Dothideomycetes; order Botryosphaeriales; family Botryosphaeriaceae; genus Botryosphaeria; species Botryosphaeria agaves. Next base: position 8,427 of record JAKLMF010000047.1, on the reverse strand, counting down.
CGCAACGGCTCCTCAACTCGCTGTAATGTTGACGCGTAATTCGGGGGTACCGATACGAGCGCGGCCGATCGACTGCAGGACGGATGGATTGAGTGGAGATGGGTGAAGACAGCGAACGACGATGGTTGAGAAGTGCAATGAACAAGAGTGGGGTTGTATGACAAGTGCTTGATGTAGCAATAGAGAAAGACGATGTTTGGGTGCGTGAGCAGTGGGAGGTGGTGGGTGGTGTGTGGTGTGTGGTGTGTGGTGTGTGGTGTCTTTGTAGACTGTGGAGAGCTGGAGTTGCGCCTCATCGACCGAACGGGAGCTGCCGAGACCGATCCAGCTTGGCGTCATCATCCTCGCTCGACTTTCGACTGCCTTTGCCCTCTAGCTACCTACCTATGTAGGTACGCAAGTCACTCTACCTTCTCTTCGCCGAACACCGGATACGTGAGAACCCTCACAGTGCTGGAGCTTCACGCTTCACGTTAACTTGAAACCGGCCACCGATGTTAGAACTACCACGACCACAGTTCTGGTTGAGGGAGGAGGATCAGCCACCATGAGTTCGATGCATAACTGGGAACCTTCAACCTTTGGAAACCGAGAAGCCGACCTGCAGACAGTCTCAGCTCATAAGGAAATGGATCGTGAGCATGCTCAGGCGGTAATACGCCCTCTGCCGGCCGAGGTCATCGCTCAGATCAAGTCTTCAACTACCATAACTACCCTTACCGGTGTCATTCTGGACCTGCTCAAGAACGCTCTCGATGCGCAAGCGGACAAGATCGAGGTTACGATCAGCTTCCGCCGCGGAGGCTGTGCAGTTGGGGACAATGGCCTGGGCATCTTGCCAGCCGAGTTTGACGAGGATGGTGGGTTGGGCAAGATGTACTGTAAGGAGAAGTTGTGTCAGATAGCAACCACATATCCATGCTCATATAACGTAGATACCTCGAAACAAAATGCTGTATCTCCAGTACATGGCCGTACGGGCACATTCTTAGCTTCTCTCTCCGCGCTCTCTCTGCTCACCATAACCTCCCATCACTGCCTGCACCAATCAACCAACAGCGTCACCTTCCACCGTTCGAGTGCAATCTCACGATCGATTCCTGCTCTACCACAACACGAACTAGCTTTTCGCGAACATGGCACTAGAGTTACAGTTAGGGACTTGTTTGGGAACATGCCAGTACGAGTCAAGCATCGCGCCTTGTTGCTCGAGGAGCGGATTGAGCTTGACAGACTATGGGATACATTGAAGAGAAGAGTTGTGGGTCTTGTTCTAGCATGGCACAAGCCGGTCACCATCAGAATCCGAGACGAGGAAGTGGGAACGAACTTGGCGCTCAACGGGCAGAAGGCCAGTGCATCCCTGGTACTTGCTGAGAAGAGCGGAAACGAGACGCAGAAGAGACAGTCATCTAGCTTGCAGTCCATACTCTCGACTTTGACACAAGCCTTACTCATCGCTCCGGAAAGCTGGACCTCGTGGGTACCAATATCGGCGTCCACGCTGTCGCTATCCATCAAAGGCGCTATATCGCTCGAGCCAGCGCCGAGCAAGAACACCCAGTTCATCTCGGTAGGCATACAACCGCTTTTCATCGATGCTGGACACAACGAGTTGTATGATGAGGTCAACCGCTTGTTCAGCTTATCTGATTTTGGTAGTGTAGAAGAAGACTCTGAGGTTGATGAAGCCGAGAAGGAGCGCCGCAAAAACGACAAACGCTACAAAACTGACGGCTTCACCAACAAGCAACTGAAGGGCGCACGCAAAGGCATCGACAGATGGCCCATGTTTTGTCTGAACATCACCATCAAAGACTTGAAGAGAGTTGCATCAATCGCAGCGGACCCGCTAGATAGTGGCCCGAGACTGCAGTCTGTGATTGAGGTGCTGAGTGCTATGGTCACACAATGGCTGTCGGTATACCACTTTCGCTCTCGAAAGCGTCGAGCTAGGAAGCCTAGCAGTAGACCCGGAAGCGCAGCAACAACGGACAGCGCTGCGACAGACACGGATTCATCTGCCAGGCACGGCTCATCGCGCGAACGACTTGCCGTGCAACCAAGAAAGGGCACTTCGCAGTTTAGTGCCTTCGGAGCACCATCTTTGACTTCCTCGTATCGCAAGCGAAAGAGACCGGGAGCCGGCCCTCGACAACGAACAAGTACCGATGGCACAACCTATAGCGGAATCCAAATGTTCAGCGAGTGGAGTCGGATCAAGAGCGGTAACGCGGCGTTCTACGACAACATCTGGGATGTGAAGAAGCCCTCGTCAGCTCCACCGCTTCGGCACGAAGGACCGGACCAGCAGCTCGTCGCATACAGTACTCCAACAGCCCATACGCCAGAACCTCGCACAGCCGCAGTCTTTGATACTCCGCCAATCCTGCCTGGTCAGCTGGGAGCTAGTACAAGCTCTACGAGAATTAATATCTCAATAAGCGGAACGTCAGAAACCGGCGATATCGCCGAACAAGCAGATCACGATTCTGTGCGTACAAGCGATAACGCAACGCCTCAAGATGGCCTGATGAATTGGACTGATTCGGCAACCAAAGAAACCTTCTTGATCAATGCTCGAACAGGCGCGGTCGTCCCTCGTCCCCAGCGAACACGCTCTGCTCCTACTGTAACCACAGGGAACGTAACAACGCTAAAGGATTTCCGTAAGCCGCTCAGGATGGTATCGAGGGTCCAACCCTCCTCGGCCGGTGAATCCTCGAATAGATGGATCAACGGCTTCTTGGCTGCGTGGGACAACCCGGTGTTCCGGACCACGGAGAAGGGTATACAGCAAGTGTCGTCCGATTATCTCAATCCCATGCCTGCTACGCTCCAGCCAGCTTTCAAAGACTCATTGTCTTCACACCGCGGAAGTAGGCTGTCCAAAACCGCCTTGAGCAAGGCGAAGATCATCGCGCAGGTGGACAAGAAATTCATTCTGGCGCGGATGGATGATTCTGAAGAAGATGGCCCAACGCCGACGATCCAGAACCACGAGAAAAAGCAACTGCTCGTTCTTATAGATCAGCATGCTGCTGACGAGCGCTGTCGCGTCGAAGAGCTCCTCGCTAATATATGCACACCGCCCTCCGCATCTAACTCGCTATATCGCTCGAGAAGCGGTCAGACATCGGAAGTGAAATACGAGCTCTTAACCAAACCGTTGGCTTTCCAGTTACCGACCCAAGAGTGCCACATGTTCGAAACGCACGCTCCCCACTTCGCCGCCTGGGGTATCCTGTACGACCTCTCGTCAACCGACTCAAGCGCCGCGCCAACGAGCAAACATTCGGTCCCGCAGCAGACCATCATCGTCCGGACTCTGTCCCCCACCATCGTCGAGCGCTGCAAGATGGACCCAAAACTTCTGATCTCGCTCCTACGCTCCGAAATCTGGAAACTTAGCGACACCCCATCCCGCCGCCGCATTCGCAAACTCCCTTCGCCTTCTCAAAATGCTGCCTCAGCAGCAGATCCAACGCCCTCAGCAGAACCTCACTCAAACCCCGCCGGCGCTGACACCGCACAAGAGAAACAGCAGTGTTCCTGGCTCCGCCGTATCGGCAGCTGCCCCCAAGGCATACTTGACTTGCTGAACTCGCGCGCGTGTCGGAGCGCAATCATGTTCAATGATGAGTTGACCATTGAAGAGTGTGAGGCGCTGGTTAAGAGGCTAGCGGAGTGCGCGTTCCCGTTCCAGTGCGCGCATGGAAGGCCGAGTATGGTACCGTTGGTGGAGGTGGGGAGGGTTTGGGGGCGTGAGGGTGAGGATGGGGCGATGGGTGGGGATGAGAGGGAGGTGAGTGCGGATGAGAGGAGGATAGCTGCGGAGGGGGATGGGAAGGGGTTTGCTGAGGCATTCAGGGCGTGGAAGAGGAGAGAGGATGAGGACACGTAGAATTGGTGTACACATGGTTCTCTCGCGACGTCGCACCCCGACACGGCTCTCGAACTGTGGCTAGGAACGTTGTCTAAAGCTGCACTCGCTTCTCCCGCGTCGAGTTCGGTGTCGGCAGCTCTTCCCCGAGCTCAAAATCCTCAGTTTCTAGACGTGAACGGCAGGAAGAGTTCACAGCTCAAGCCAGGCTGCAGCGCCGTTGTACCGTGACCGACACATGCAGGCGCGGGCGGCCGGGCCGAAGCGTACCACACAGTTGGAGAGGCTTGTTGGCCGGCAGTAACTTAGCGTGCACGAATGGTGCGGAGATGCTCGCGCCGTCGGTTGATTCGCTACGTTTCTTGTCCGTCGATGGAATCTCTTCGCTCAGGCCAGCCACCACGTTGAACTGTGGCTGGGGATACAACCACAAGATATAACCCAGGAACGCGTCGACCGCGCTGGCCAAGGTTTACTGAACGCGAGAGGCAGAATCTGAATCATGCAGGTAGACGTGTCGCGGGTGAAGCGGCTTGCGCGTCGGGCTTTATAATGCGTCTTAATCATGGACAGAGTGTATACAATCATTGCACATTGATCATTCTATACCGTCTCTCATACAGCCTCCAATATTGCTCCCTCTTGTCCCTCGTCCGTCTCTTCGTCTCCAACATGGTCGGTTACATGCAGTGCGCAGCGGCCGCTGCAGTTGTGCTCGATTTGGTTAGCCAAGCTGCTGCCGCACCAACTACTACTGTCCCAGTCTGCTCCAATAGGCCCTATAGCGGCTACCTTTACCTCTCAACCGTATCCGCTGCCGTAAGCTACTGCTCTTCGGTTTATCCCGTCACAGCGTCTCGCACAGCCACTGCACTAGTCACTACCACCTCCACTGCCAGCTTCACCACTCATTGGGTGAAGCCGGCGCCAACTGTGATAGTCTATGTAGGGGGTAACACTGTAAGCACGGTAACAACTACAACGTAAGTTTAGCCTAGCACAATCTCGTGATGATGGACAGACATAACTGAAAGCCCAACCAGTACACCGACGACTGAGTGGACCGCCACCACGATTGGAGTTGATACTGCTGTCACGGCCTGTCCTTCTGCAAACCTGAACAAAAGGAAGGGTTTGAGGCCGAGTGGCACCACGTCAAGGAGTTCAAGTGATACCGCATCTGGCGATCCTACCAGCCCATCTTCCAGCACAACACAAGGAGCTGCGTCCAGCACAGTCGCCTCAGCTACAGCCAAGGCCACCATTGTAAGCGTGGTCAGGCTCCTCCCAACCGCTTCTCCAGTCCTCAGCACCGTCTGCTCCTGCATCAACAACGCGCCTCCCGTCTCAACCATCACAAGCACTACAACCAAGACCAGCACCCTCTACTACGCCACCGTCACCATCACCCAACCGGCCATCACCAAAGTCTCCACCGTCGCCAGCGACGCCCTAGTCACCGCCACAACAGTCCTAACCAACACCGCCACAACCACCGAAACCTATTCCACCATCGCCTTCTCCGGCCTCTCCCGCTGCACCGACGCCGCAGCCGCCCAACCCACCTGCGCCCCCCCCACCGGCCTCACCGCCGGCGACTACATCAACCCGGGCTACGTGAACCCGGCGCACCCGGGCGTCAAGCCGATGCGCTTGATGCCCGGCACCGTCAGCACGGATCCGATTCACAGCATCCGCGATGCGGCCGGGCTGGAAGACTGCGTGTTGAAGTGCTCGGACGATGGGTGGGCGACGTTCGCGACATTCTTTTGTGGGCTGCAGACGAGGAACTGCTTTTGCTACACGTATCTCGATTGTGGGAAGTTGGTGGAGGGGCAGGTGGGGGCGGTGGGGGCGGGGATGCTGGAGTATGGGATTGGAGGGTGTCGGGTGCCGGCGACGGGGTGATTGTGTATCTTGGGGCGTGGTGGTTGGTGTTTTGGTGTCTGCTGGGGTTTCTTTCTTGTAAAAGTCTCTCTTCTTGTGCTTTCTCTTGTTAGATATCCCCTTGGTTGTGTACCGCAACTAGTAAGGCTGCAGCGGCATTGTTCGGCGCCGAACGAGTATGATTGTTCAGTCGTACTGCTGTTGTCTCCAACAATCTTGGGATGCCGCTCTTGTCGAATGGCAAAATCGTCGCGAAGCGGATGTTCGATGTAGGATGGCGCAGGATTGCATACCCGTTCTGTATGTTCTGATGCAACATAATCAACATGTTTCGTCCATTCCAGCCCAGCCCTAAGTTGCTTATCAGAATCGGTTTCGGCTCTGCTCACTTCGCCTTGATCGAGGAAGATGTCAAAGCTCCTCCTCAGTTCAAATTCACAGTCAAGCCTTTCTTTCTCATCAACATCTTTTACTGCATGGATCAACTCATAAGTGAATGTCGCGACCTCTTCTCCCGCAGCGCCATACTGTTCTATGAGCTCAGTCATGCTAGGTGTCAAAATCTTAACATGATCGCCATTGCGGCCGGTGGCGCCGGAGCATAATTCACGTGCTTCGAGGAGGACAATTGACGGCGAGGCGTCCTTGAACCTTTCTGAATCGTTGAGAAGACGATAAGCGATTGAGACGCCAGATATGCCGCTACCAGTGATCAGGATGTCGCACTCTCTAGGCAGACCTGCGGTGCTCTGATGAGTGTCGAGAGGGTGTAAATCTGTACGCCAATGTGGTAACGTTGCTTGTGTGACTGGCATTGGAACTTGTCGTTGGCTTGTTTGCTTTCAAAACCATTACCTGACGAATCATGGGTGTCCATGACGAAGGCTGCGACAAGAACAAATGTTTTTACACAGAGATGTTTGATGGCTAGCAAGTTACTGTAGAAGGTTCTCCTGCTGCGCAAGTAGGCGCAATGCAGATAGATTCTACACATCCACCGCTGTCCCTTGGAAATCGGTCCGTGCACACCACCCCGCTCTTATCTTCGTGAAGTGAACACAGCTTCAACCGCCTCAAATGACATCATTACTTCACCTCTAGATTTGCTCTGAGCTGTACTTGCAGTTACTCAGTGGAAGCTGTTAAGAGATTTTTATCTCTTGTTGCATGTAGGAGCAATCATGGATCCCCTCTCTATAACTTGCTCAGTTGTAGGACTGGTAACAGCAGGAACGAAGTTGACGATTATGCTGCAAGAGTTCGTGTCTCCAGCAATGGATGCGCCTAAACAAACCACGGCCTTGATAACGGAAGTTAGGTCTATATCAGTGCCTCTTAGAGAACTACAAAACTCTATCATCGGCACTGCGTATGCTTCCCCAACTCGCATTTCGATGATTCTACTGGAACGCATTTCGGCGACCTCAGGTCGATATAGCACGGGACTTGACTGGGCAAATTATACCGTAAATGATGTAGCGTGCATCCTTGTGCGATACTTCGCGGAGCTTCCGGACCTAGTCATTCCAACAATAACATATGAAGATTTCCTTTAGCCACACTGTGAGTACAAGTCTCACTCAAGGAGTGACCGTGAGGCGATCATATTGAGCGGCCTTGTGGCGATTGTATTCAGAGGGCCTGGACTGTTCATAGGCACTTGGCCTCAGAGCATCAAAGCGAAACATGAGGAACCACTGATCAAGCCGTACAAGATTTTGATAGGTGAGATGCCTCCTGTCCATCGCCATGTACTCCTGTAGGTCTTAGATCTGCTTGCTGTGTTTGCAAGCAAGGAGGACCTCAACAAAATGAGTCTAGCAATGCTAGTTGCTCAGTTTCAACAGGGGCTTCTGTCTAAACCAGGCCATAAACCTTCTCAAGCAGAGACGGACTTGTGTCAGGAAGTTCTAGCATCCCTCGTCGAATGGTCAGACAATTAGCTTGAGTTAAACACAGTTTCAATTCGCCAAAGACATGTCTCAGCCGTGGATTGGTTATAAACAAGAGTTTGGTTGTGGGCCGAATAGGCAATCACCTTGGACATCGCTGGCCTTTGGGTCCTTGTAAGCAATCTAGGCCAGACCGCAATGGCGTCCGCAGCGGCAGCGATCCACTGTTCGCTCTTTGGACGATTTGTTGAAGCTGCTGTGGTGTCGAGCACTTCTGGAGAATCCTTCATGAGTCCGTTTGGAAAATCGAGAAAAGACGGAAGACTCCCTCTTCTGCAACGCGTCATGGAGCGACCAAACCATACGAGCTCATGTCTCACTCTATGTGTTCGTTCATCCGGAAATTTGATGAGCGGTGAAACCCGTCGATTATCATCTCCTTAGTCAGGAGTGGAGCGCTGGCCGGCGGTTTGTCCCGGCGAGTTTCTTCTGCTTCTCGTCGACGATTCCATACATGAGCTGGCCAGGAAGGATGAAACAACGCCAAATCTGACTGCCACACTTACGTCGACATTCAATCGGCCGGTAAAGACACCAACCGTGGTGCTTTGCAGGGTCTGGATGGAAAAGCAGCCGGAAAGCCGAAAAACATGGATCAAAGCAACCATCGAAGACGGAGAGGAGACGGTCTATGTCGCGGCAGAGGCTCTCTGCTTGAAAATCGGGGGAGGTCTGTGATATGTGGTTGGAGGTACAGACTATGAG
>JAKLMF010000479.1:0-14644 GCA_022813555.1 Botryosphaeria agaves | reverse complement strand
CAATGCTCGAGGAAACTCTCCAACTTCTCCACTGGCGGTCGTCGTTGCAGGAGGTTGCTGCGGCCTGGCTAGCTGGGTTTGTGTACGCATCTTCTGTGAAATTTTACAATTTTTTTGACAGTGATTGACTGAACTTTCGACAGATATATCCTATCGATACTGCGAAGAGCATTTATCAACGCAACTGCTTGACAAGCCATATAAAGGACACCAAGAAGCCGAAGATACAGTTTTTCAATCGGCGGATGTATCGGGGTAAGTCGAAATCTGCCGTGTTGAGATCACGAGTACAATGCATCCGGTTAGGAACATCTGTGCTAACATATTGCAGGGCTTGGCGTCTCCATGGGTCGGTCTTGTCTCGTCAATGCCATATTCTTTTCGGCGTTTGAGTTCATCAAGAAGCGCATCAACCGTTTAGAGGCTGAGGATCGGGCGCACTATACTTCCTCGTCATGATGCATCACCTGTTATCATACTTTCGGTGTTCTGGGATTGGTATCGAGGAGTTCTTCTCCTGTATTTCTACTATATTCGTAAGATAAATATTCCGGATTCAAACTGTGCAACTGTTCCGCAGACACAGCTCAAATACGACGCTTCAAAGCGGCCCACCTCGACTTCTCAAGTCCTATGCAGGTACCAGAATTTTGTCCAGTTGCTCTCAATCAGCTCCACCCCTGGTTGCTCAGCTTAGTTATGAAGCGGTCAGGATTGTCAGACCGCCTGCGAATATGCTGGGAAGGAAACCCGGCTATCGGGTGCGACCTTCCCGCATGGCAAACACGAGCCTTTCGCACAAAGAGAGCCGAACTGGCACCTTGTCCCTTGCAACCGCTTAGGCCGACTCGCCGCTCCCTTTGTTCACTCTGACAAGGCTGAGGCACAGCCAATCACGTGAGATAAGAGCTCACCGCCAATACATCGCCACATACAGGGTCCAACGGACTTCGGAAATATCTGCACAAGCAAACATGAAAGATGACACCGACTATGCGCTTATCTACAGAACTTCGGATGATGAGCTTCTACCTCGCGCAGGATGCTGCGCGGCGAAAACGGATTGTCGGCTATCCGGTCGTAACAATGGCTGATGGGGCTGGACCGCCTCAGATTGTGTGCAACAATGAAAGAATATATAGATACCATGGCTTTTGAGACCACAAAGAACGGTTGGTAGAGATCAGACATAGGCGTTAAATTGGGGAGTACTCGTTGATTTCGCTGTCATCAATTCGTTCGCCTGGAAGAAAATATTGGCCGTTGTGCCTACACACTCGCTTTTCGTGCCGCGTCGAGCTATTAGTTGAGATCTGAGTAAGACTGACCCGTACAACCTCCAGAACGCAGAGATAATATCCGGTTGATAGGACTGACTAAACTACAGCTCTGAATACATTCGTTCTTACCATATACACGCAAGATCTCAAGCCCAGCTTTCTATTCACTATCAAACAACCCACGTCCCACCATTCCACAATCTTTACATCTCTAGCGCTACGCTCAGAACTATCGCAAGTCCGTTTCGTCTCAAAGTCTGAAAAGACAAATAAGAATGTGTTCCTACACCTACTCCTGGTACTTCTGCAACCACGGCTACTTCCTATGGTCCGACAGCATTGAGGTCTGCGCCAACCGGCTGCTGTCTGGCTACTCCTACGACACCTGGAGCCCCGACATGTGCAAGAACAGCATCGTCACCTGCGGCGGCTTCTCCAACTACTACTGCAGCGATTGATCCGAGGATGTCAGTCTCGAGTTTGAGTTGGATGAGCTGTGACGTGGGCTTCTCCTTTGATGGAGACGTGACGGGTATGTCTTGGTTGTAGAGGTTGGGAGTATGAGAGGTCTTCGAGCGCGGAGTTTGGGTTGGGATGTGGTCCGTGATTGTTGTTTCCAAGCGATTCAGCGATGGAGTTCTTCCGGGGTTGCCAATATTTGTAGACGTGCTGGACATGGTCTCTTCAAGCGGATGACTTTCGAAATCAATCCGTTGTCTTTGTCTCGACTTCCTCGTGTTCTTGCTCTGGCGTACGGACGAGGAAGATCCAAACTTGACCAGACACACTTCTTGAGAAAGTTGGCTGTCTCTACCATCACCTTGCATCACTACCGGACCTTGACGCAACTGCTTGCAATCGTTTCCTCGACTAGTGTAAAACGATGACTGACAAAGCTTATGATGACTACGGGTGCCATGTCAAGACATAGTCGCGAGCGGTCCTAGCTTGCAGATTGCTTACAGCTTGTCTCGCCCAGGCTAGTCTCTCCCAGACTTGTCTAAGCAAGCGCGTCTGCTTGGCAAATTGATGTGGACGAATGTGTAGATATCAGTGCGTGCATTTAGGATGCATGCTCCTACTTCCATAAGTGCTACGCGTTCTTCCCTGTGTGCAACGCTCAAAGTAGTTAGAAAACATGCTCGGAACTGAAAGGGCTCAAGTAAACGGCTTCAACGTGTAGCGGGCGGCAACCTTTCTAGGACTCATTCGAGGTGTGATTTCAAGACAGTGTTACCAAAGTTCAGCGAGTTCACTGCCCTCTTGTTATTCTTCCTCGACTGATCATTCGACTTCGAAAGCCCACGACAAGAACTTTCAACAGACCGAAATAGAACCTTGACTCAAAATGGAGAGAGACTCGCCCAACAGCCCCACAGTCACTCCGTTTGCAAAGAGAAAAGAAGCTCAGCTTCCGCCCACTACAAATACTATCGATGACGGTTTAGTCGAAGTCACCGGCCACAAGAACAACAACTCGCGAGGCAATGTCTCTATGAATCAGTTGGGCATAGAGCCCAACACCAATGATCCCGGTTATAAGGCGGACGCTGACGACCCCACAGGTAGGCACTATCCAATCCTTTCTGTCAGTAGACGTTTGCTAACTGGGCCTGCTCCAGTCGACGAGTGTCTCTCAATCCTGCTTAATGACCTCGGTGCCGTTGTTGTCCACCGCGACGGCCGTGACCATATGATGCCTCGTGGGCACCAGACATTGAGAAAAGACCTAGGCAATGGCGCAGCACGTCTCAAGTCCATCCACTCCGAGAAGATGGAAAGAATCCTAGCCAGCAACGGACGTGTTTGGCTGGTTAAAGACCTCGAAGACAAAGGCGTCGAGCTCCGGTTGTGCGAATGTGTGGACGGAAAGCGTAGGAGTTGCAGCGAAGAGAGTGAAAACGAACACCGCGTTCATACTACGGTTATCGTTCTATTAGGCTCTCAAGGGTTTGACAATCTCCTGCAAATGCAGCATGCATTCTCTTACGAGATTCGCCGCATTACTGCTGCAGTCCGTCGTACAAACATCAATGCTATGGAAGATACACGAGACCAATACAAATGCTGGGTCGAACGGCGTGCAGTAAGTAGTCAGGCGGACAGAGAATCTCTGACAGGCCGGTTCTACCAGTTCGCATCGTGGCTGGACGACCTGAGGGTAAGCCGGACAATGAGAGTCGCCATAACGAGAGACGGACCGCTAGTCAACGCACATCCCAATTTGAGCGCCCGCGACACCATCCGGAACCACTCGCGGGATCTTGTTGGCGGTACGCTTCTCGCCGCTAGCGCCGAGTTGATAGATGCCGGTGGCAGCGGACACTCAGCGCAATTCATGGAGCTGTGTGATCAGATACTCGAGACCAACCACGTCTACAAGGACATCCATTTCCGCAAGGCTTTCAGCAAAGCGAAGCAGAGAGAGGCCTGGTTCGAGGGAACGCCCGATGCGGTGGCTCTGCCTCGTTGCGAGCGGTGTGCTTCTAAGAGGATCTTGTGCTCATTGCGGGAGAACGTCGACGACGCGCCTTGTCAGCAGTGTCAAGCTGCTAGTGAGACTTGCGAGGTGTAGACTCTCCTTGAAAGTTCAGAGTCTGCTGGCTTGCACAATTCACATTTGTAAGGAATGTAGCTGTTTTAGGAGTGCACAACACATTCCTTGGTAAAACAGAGTTTGTAGGAAGATGGATTAGAGGAAAGGAGTCTCCACGGTTGACGTAGTTGGAGAAGACACTCGAGTACGACAGTATCATAGATGCTTGTATCGGAACAGGCGCTCTGCTGGAACTTGGTCGAACAGTCAATAGCAACAATCTCAACTCACACTTACACTCTGCCTTTTGTATCTTGACGTCTTGTGCTGTGAGACACTAACAGGACAGAGAAAGGCATTCCGAACAAATTGGGAAGAAGAGACAGCTATGCAGAGATATAGTACGAGAGGACAAAATGAGAGCTGTTGCACAATGCTTCTGTTGCACACTGCTTCCACGGCGCACGGGCTCAAGGACATTTGCAGCGCAAGCCGCACCTGCTCTGTCTCACCAGCTCTAAGAATGGAGGTAGAAGCAAACGATGAGTTGTATTGATCTTCCATGGCTGTGTTCGTGTCAAGTTTACTGTCGAAAGGTTGGAATTTTCTCAGACGCGTTCAGGACCTCGGTTCGTGCGGAATGGCCCCCAGTGAACGTCATCCATCACCTTTCAAAGGATCTCTGCAATTGCGAGCTGGCGATGCTATAATGGCGGACGATATGGCGTCTCGTATAGCTGCTACACGATCTATTCTGCCTCAGTTGGAGCATGCCTTGAATTCCTTCACTCATTCCTCCGCTAAATTCCGCATAGTACGAACAGTAAATCCTCTTTCGTCGACCAAATCCACCGCATCGCCCAAGACTTTATACATTCTTGATTCCTCTTTCAATCCGCCTTCCACCGCACATCTAGCCATAGCAACTTCGGCTCTGAAACGCCACTCTTCCAAGGATGCCCAGCCGCACCGTCTCCTCCTCCTCTTCAGCACCCATAATGCAGACAAAGCACCCAGCCCCGCCAGCTTTCCACAAAGATTGGCACTCATGACCCTCCTCGCAGAAGACCTCCACCGAAACAGTCCTACTACCGACATACCCATTGACATCGGCCTAGTCAAGGAGCCATACTATACAGATAAGAGCGCCGCGATCAGCAAAGCGGAGCCAAATCCATATCCCTCCAGCCCAATTCATGTACATCTTCTGGGCTACGATACGCTCACCCGCTTCGCGGCACCGAAATACTACCCCAACCACGACCCACCCCTCTCAGCCCTAGAACCTTTCTTCACAGCCGGGCACAAACTCATCGTCACCCAGCGGCCCTCCTCATCCTCGCAGAACGTAGCAGTGGGCAGCGATCCCGCCTCCGCAGACACTGCTGAGGCACAGTCCAAGTACTTGGAAGGGTTAGGGAAGGGGCATCTAGAGGAGGAGGGCTTTAGAAAGGAGTGGGCGGATCAGGTAACTATGGTGGAGGGTTCGGAGGATGCGATTGGGGTCAGCTCGACGAGAGTGAGGAAGGCCGCGAAGAGAGGAGATTGGGAAGAGGTAAACAGGTTGTGCACGCCGGGCGTGGCTGCTTGGGTGAGGGATCAGGCGTTGTATGAGACGGATGATAGGGGGGCGAAGATGGCTTGATAGATGTGAATGGACTGAGCGGAACGAATGGAAACCATGGACTGTTCACGCCAAGAACGTGAAACACCAAGAGTTGTGTTAGCCAGAAGTGTTCCCTTGGAGAGATATGGATTCAAGCTATTTGACTTTCAACCTTCTCTTCTTCCTCTGCACTTCCTCACACTCTCAACTCTGAACTTCGACTCTCCATCTGCAGCGTCCCGCAGTGTCACGTCAAGAGCCATCACAAACGGGTAGGCAAACCCCTTTGCAGTCATACGCACTGGGCTGTTATGGGATGCTGACTGGGGCTTCAGACCGCCTTCTCTCAGGAACTGCGAAGCCAAGTTCACAGAGCCCACCGTTCCTCCGCGCTCGCCACACTCACTTCGCAACCTCGACCGCCCGACACCATGGCCAGTATCAAAGCTAAAACGGCCACTGCACGGCTCGCTCGACTCCGGCAAAAAAGGTCCATAGACTTGATGAGTTCCGCGACCCCCACCATACCCTTCCGCTTCCTCGACCTCGCCGACGAGCTCCAAGTCCAGATCCTGCGCAACGTCCTCCCCCACGGCCAAAACTTCCACATCCTCCCCTCCTGCAGCATCCTCGGCTCCGGCCTCTCCCAAACCCCCCACAGATTCCTCGCAAACCTCCCACGCGAAGAGCACGACCTCCACATCACCCCAGGCATCCTCCTCGCCAACCGCGCCACCGCCTCCAAAGCCCTCGAAATCCTGTACGGTGAGAACGCCTTTCACTTCTACATCAGCCGGACGCGCAGCACACCCGCCAACAACGCGATCCCGAGCAACACCTTCGCGCTGTTCACGCAGCGCCTGGCCGCGCAGACGCAGACGCCGCGCCTCGCGGCCTTCACGTTTCTCCGCCGCGTCGGGTTCGTCGTCACAGACACCCTGCACCACCACGCCGTCTACAGGCGCGTGCGCCGCAGCCTCGCGGAGGCTGTCGCCAGGCTGAACGAGCAGGGGCACGTCAAAACCGTCGAGGTGGTGCTGCACAGCGGCCCATGGATCGAGGGGCTGAGGATGTATCAGCACGTCCTCGAGCCCCTCGCGGACCTGCGCGGCGTCGAGGAGGTCAAGATCTCCGGGGACGTCAGTGTGGATTTTGCGGCGAAGCTGACTGCTGTCGTGCAGGGGGAGTGCGAGAAGCCGGATGAGATGCAGTATGGGAAGCACAAGGTGCGGTGCAGGAAGCCGGGAGTGCATTGGGATCCGATGGGGACGAAGACGGTGGTGAAGAGGAAGTTTCATGATCCGGAGTTGAATTGGGGGAGGGAGGCGAAGAAGGCGAAGATTGGGTAGACGTGTAAGAGGGGTGGACTGGGTGGGGAGGTGTGTGGGCATAGAAAGAATGGGGAGCTTTGGTTGTGGGTTTCTTTTTGGGGACGGGTTCAGGTTGGTAGCTTCTTGTAAGAACATGGTTCGAGAATAAGGCATTGGAGAGGTTCTGGGGAACGCGTCGGTGGTCCTGCGGTACATGTAAGTTTATGATCTCTTGGGTACTCATGGCTGTCTTTTTGGGGTAGATGAGTTTGTGTCCACATCAGCGATGGGTCACACTATGTAGCTCAGACAACAGAACTCATCGTGGAACACTAGCGCTGTTCCTCGATGCATTACTGCGCCTCTTGTGCCTGATAATTTTTTCGCATGCGATTTGCAGCCCTTGCCTTTCGCTGAGAGACACTGTGTACTGACTCAAATTCGCTTGAGTGGTCGCTAGGATAACCTGAGAATTCAATGAAGTCGTCGTTCAGTCCAACGCGAATGGCGACACAATGATCATATCGCCGCAGCCCACCACTCCGAGTCTGCCAGCACGTAATGCGTGGAGAACATGTGAGGCGTCAGGGCATGATGCGTGTAACTAGAGCAGCAAGCTTATAGAAGCATCACATCATAGTCACAGTCACTATCATCACTCAAGGCGAACAGAGAAGTGAAATCGCAAGTGTCGATTTCATCGTGAGTCTTTAGGACGACGCGTCAATCGTCCGTCCGTACATGAGCTCCAAGACCAAAATACAAAAGGAACAAGAGCGCAATACCGTGCGAGCTCATCGACTCATCAGGTCAGGTGCCTAGATGAGCGAGAAGAAGCAAAGCCGCACGTGAAGTGAAGAAAGAAAGCAAAGCAAGCCATCATGACCTCGTACCTCGTACCTCATACCCCATACCCACATGAGAGACGTCAAGAGTCCATGGAACATTAGCGACGCTCTATATTTTTTCCCCTTCTTTCTTTTGCAGCCCAAATGAACAAAGAGACATATGCCAAGTCAACACTGTACTCAAACCTACATAGCGAAGCGAACAGTAGGCTTCCCCAAGACGATCGCTGCAATGCGCTCAATGGAGTAGACGCGGGTTCTGCGCAGGAATGATTCTTTCCCGCCAAAGTCAAACCCCGCTTCCACCAGCTTCGTCATCACTGTCTGCAGTCAGTATCTGATCGCGGCGCCGGAGATGTTGCATGTAGAGGTGAGGATGACTCGCAAATAAGTCATCCATCGTGTCTTCATATGTCGTACCTTCATCCCAGTCAATCGCAACGACGCCATCTCCGCCAGATGCACGCCCATCCGTCAGGACTGCAGCGAGAGGAGTTGGAGGGCCAGACCACTCGGGACTCGAGATAGGTGAGAGTGACACAGGGCTCGTGAGCGGCGATGGAGGGACCTTAGCAAGGGTCGCCTTGGAGAGCACCGGCTTCGATGGTGGCACGAGCGCGTGACGAGAAGCCCCAAGGCCGGTCTGCGCAGGTGGTGTGGCTTGTTGAGGTGTGAGGTCGACACGACTGGAAGTCGCGTCTGTGGTGTTGACAGCCGCCTCTGGGGCGTAGCGGGACGCGGTCAGCCCATTGGCGAAGTTCGAAGCTCCAGCAGGAGATCTGCCTGCGTAGAGGCCCGAGCCCAGCTGTGACGCAGCAGCCTTCATGAATTCGGAGCTGTCTGTAGCGAGGGATCCGGAGACGTGCGCACTGCAGACAATCTGTGAGCGGGATGTCACATCGAAAGGAATGCATGTGAAACTCACTCCTGACGACCATTGGATGTGGGGTGAGCGCGCTGAGCGCGCTTGTTGATAGGCGGCGTCTTCTCGGACCCCGGACGCTTCCGCTGTCTTGGTACAGCCAGTGGTGGGGTCACCGGAACAGACACGTGTGCTCCATTCTCGAAGATGCCCGCCACGGGCTGGCGGACGCGTGGTGACTCTGGCAAAATCAGTTTGCCTCTCCCCGTCTTGACGGAGTGAATCTTTGGCATACGGTTACGAGCCCGCTCTCTGAGCCCATGCTCGTCGAATGCTGGGAGGAGGGTCCGCTTAGGTTGAGAGCCCTGAGGGGCCTGAGAAGTGACAGTCGGTAGAGGCGGGAAAGGCTGAGGGGCATGGGGTGCCTGAGAGGCTTTGAGAGCTCTAGGATCAAAGTAAACTTGACCTGTCTTGGCCTTCCAGTTGAGCCGATGAGTCAGGCCCCGATTCAGGGGATCAAGCTCCCGGGCGTCCTCATCTGGAAGGGGGTCGTGAAGATGGAAGTCTGCAATCACGTCAAAGAGTGCTGACACGGTCAGAGCGGGACAAACTTACTGGTCCATGCGGATTTGGTGTCGTTGGTGTTGACGGTGCGCTTGCCGGGTTGTGCTTCACGGAGGCGTTCCTCCGCTCCGTGTTTGTAGGCGCGCTCACCGCGTGCGAGATCCGGCTCCTCGACGAGCCGGCTGAACGTGTCTATCCCTAGATCCGCCTATAGTAGGAGCATGAGTGAGTAGTTTGTTTGAGTATGTAGTGGTGTGATGTGCCAGCTGGAGAAGCCGCGAGATCACTTCACGAGGCGAAAAACAAACGTACCATAGCAACCTCAGCGAGACGCTTAGCGTCTGGGTCATCTGGAGTGGAGGGCGCCATGATGGCTTGCTTTGAACAGTGTGTGGAAAGACGCGTTGAAGAACGGTGAGAGACCGAAGTCTTTATGAAGTGGATGATGGAGTCGAGTGAGTTGAGTTGAGTGAAGAGAGATGAGAGAAGAGAAGCACAGGCTCCTTAAATAGTGCTGGTGAATTGCGTGCTTGGCGTGAGCCGCCTGCTGAAGCCCGAAGTGCCGAGATGAGAAGTGTAGGCACAGCGTTGATATGAACGCCGGTCGGACAGGTGACCAAAAATTGTTGAATTCTGCTCGCTCACCACTCCCCCAGAAGGGTTCAGCTTGACCTCAAGAAGCCCCTTGGCTACAGCTGTCTATCTGGTCTGACGAAGCAGTGTGAACAGATGACTGCGAGTGCTGGTGAATTAGGAGAGGTGAGCCGCAGTCGTCGGATCCACTACGTGACTTGCAGTGCCTCTCAGGATGTACAGGCTGATGCACCGGAAGTCAAACAGTTAAGCGTATCGACGCAACTGACGATCCTGGACGCAGAGATAAATGTTGACTTGAAGAGTGTCTAGATGAAAACTGGCAACAATCTCATCCGAACGAGCAACCTGCGAGACCTCTTCATGGATCAGCAACCTGCGCTTTATACATTCCTCGAAGCTGTCGGTGTTAATTTTTCCCGCGGAATAGTTCTGAGAGACTACTCGACGAGGCTGTTGATGAGGTGACTCGAAAAGAGGTACTCAGAAGACGACAGTCCCCACAACGTTCGCAGTTCCTTCAACGCTCAACATTGATACATCAACCTCATGATGCAAGATTCGGAATTGTTGGCAGCAAGAGACAACCAGGTCGCAGTTCGAACAGACATACAATTTTGCTCGACGTATGCGTCCCTTGCTGAAGAGGCCAAAAGGAATGGCCGACGCAGTAGAGTATGCTACGAATGGCGTCTCTGGTCTGGTTGTAGCACGTCCGGACTATCTAGTTGGCGCTACTTCAATGTATGCGGAAGATATTCTGTGGTCAGGACAACCAGAGATAGGACGCTTTGAGATCTCATTGAACGCTTGAGGTTTTTGTCAGGAACAGGATAGAAATTCTTGTAGATAGAACATCTCGAACTTACTTCAGTAGGTCTCTTGATGAAAGAATATAGTACTCAGTTCTCTGCCGTCTTTGATTCAATTCACCAGTGCTGCTGTCTTCTTGAAGTTCGGTGGCCGAAATCGTGGCGGCATCGGTTCTTGCACAAGCTCCTTCCTCCTTCCCACCATCCCACTCCGAAGTCGGTTGCAACCAAGACACACTCCCGAAAGCCGCCCATCAAGGTCTTCAGAAGTCTTCCATTGTTAGACACAGTCCATCTCAACGTTTGTCCTGCAAGCGTCGGCAGCGCGCATGAATGTCCTCCTGAGATACATCCTCACGCGCCGCCTATAACAGCTTGCTCCCATCAAACCATCTACCACTCAGAGAACATAAGAACCCGCACAAAGGACACGGTGCAGCAAAGCTCTTCTATAACATCATATCTCTTGCCAGTTGATCAGGACACTCGGAAATGGCGATGCGCAAGGAAGTTACGATACGAGACTTCGACCTCCGAAACTCACCTCACGCCATGCACCATACCTTTTGGAGACGAGCATACGAGAGCAGCCGATGGCAAGGAGATGCACACGCGACAGGCCTCCCTTACCTACACTATCCGACCGCACGAGAGCTCTCTGGGTGGAGCGGCGACGGCAGCGTCCTCCATCTATACTATCACTGTTCGCCGTCTCCCACACACGACACCTCTCAAGCATCCATCATGACGCCTCCGTACAAGGCGTCTTGCAGACGGCGGAGGGGTACAGGAGAGTCGCAGGATACTCAGGCATACCATGTTGAGGCCTGTCGGCCGAGTGTCCAAGGGCAGATCCAGAGAGGCGTCTACACCTAGCACCTACACACCTGCTCGATCTTCATAGCAACACGCAGACGGAGCCAGAAGCAACGCATCGTCTATGATGGCAGTCCGAATAAGCACAAAGAGGATGAGCTGGCTGAACCAATCCCATGCAAGGGGCCGACAGCCGCTTAACCCGATTTTCCATCATGACCCGCATGAAGGATGCGCTAGTCCAACGTCTTACCAAGGAGCAGATCCGGTCCTCTGACGTCGACAACATCTGCAATGTCGAGAACATCGAGCTGTGACACGGACGGGATCGTATTTTGGGACCAAGTAGGCTGCGCAACTTCCACAATGTCGGACGGTGATCTTGCGGTCGCATCCAGACACCCTCGTAGCCGATAACTGATCCAGCCGCTCCTCATGCAGCACCTTGAATCGTGCGCCAGCAGGCGTGGAAGCCGGTTGGGGGCAGAGTCATGTGCAACTAATGCGTTCTTCATACACCTGCTCTTGGATCTGCCACACGGCAGGATTATAAGGTAGGTTCAACGACTGAGATATATACAGTTGGTCATGCAGATGTCCGACGACATGCAAGAGCAGACCAGAGGCCAGAGTGTCATCTGGACTTTGAGTCCATGCAGAATCCACTGGAGCCACGCCTACGTCCAGCATTCTGGCAGGCCTTGAATCAACCGGCGCCCTGACCGACATTTACGGGCAACTAAGTGATCGGCCGGCTGTACAGGCTTCACCATAGGTTCGCCTGTGTATAACGCCTACTAAGTGCTTAATGCGCTATACAATGCACTTGCATGGTTGCTAGAGTCAGCATCAACCGTTGAGATGGAGAGGATATTACTTACGCGACATGACCGGAGACCTCTTACGGGCAGTTTAACGACATGCCCGGGTCCGTCAGAGACGCTGCTTGTCAATCCATCACTAGCAAAAGGGACGACACACATGGAATGAATTCATACAGTCTAGCGTACAAGATTCGATGATGTACAAAAGGCAGGCACACGAACAAACACCCACAAGTCGAAGTTGGTCCAACCTGCCAACGCGCACGCTGGAACCTCAGGAGAATCTCCTTCCAATGACTTCCGGGCAGCATCGATGCTCAACCGGCGAACCAGGCCTCGAAGGATCGTTCACCAAGCCTCCAAGCTCTTGCAAGATCACCATCATCTGCTCATCCGTACATTGTCCGCGTAGATCTTTTCAACGTCTGTCCTCCTGTTTTGGGCAGTATGGGCATGTCTTCGCTTGCGGGCACCTCTGGAGAATCTTCTTCCAAAGGCTTACGCGCCGCATCGATGCTCAACCAGCGAATCAGGCTCGAGGATTCGTTCACCAAGGATTGCAGATTCGCTAACGTCTGCTCAAGATTCTGGTGACTACTCGAGGACCGCTTCCTCTCACTCCAGTCGCTCTACCCCAAGGGGCCCTTGTGCCCATTGGGATCGTCAATCTGCCGCGACAGCGGACTTCCTCCGGCGAAGTCCTCCTGAGCTGGACCGCTCCAACTCCGATTTTTGGAGGGAGCGGTTCCCGCCGCACAATCAGCTGGATCGAGCTCCCAGCCGGCAGTAATGCCGCGGCTGTGTCGCCCTCGTAGGTGCTGTAAATCGAAGGAAGGCCAACAGTGGAGTACTGGGCATCGGATGCCCTGCTTGGTCTGGCCTCGAGCCTCACACGTTGCGAAGCGGTCTGCCAGGCAGATTCACTTGGCCCTTTGTGCCCTCCCGTGTGCCGACTTCTGGATCATCCTCCCATCCATGACGATATCAGATCCGGATATCTACGTTCGATCGGGGTGAACGCCGTGCTGATGCTCTCCGAGCCATGATCCCCCTCCGAGCTCCCGGCTGATGCCGAAAGGGACGGTGGGAGACCACGCTCGAAGGCCTGACGTTGCTGAGGAACATCGATCATCGTAGATCGCGCAGAAGATGTTGTGATAATGGAGAAACTCTGGCGGCGGAACCTTGCCGTTCTCGATATCGAGGATGATACTCGCGTCCTCGATCGGACATCCCATGTTATCGACCTTCTTTGGAGAAGGGTGAGTTACTGAGGAAATACAGGGTAGAGGTTGTTGAAGCTGTCCCGAGTCATATACGTACAATCATCTCCAGTCTGCCTGCGCTGTCATCCTCAGTCGGCTCATTGCTGAGGCGGAAAAGCCAGCGTGCCGCCTTGCCCAACTTGGCGGCCTTGCGCGACAGAGTGATCGCACTCTCGTCAGTGAGCTGAGCGGCGAATCGTCCATCCATTTCCTCGAGAGCCTGAGCAATTGCTCGAGCCAGCCATCTGTCTCTGCATTCAAATCACGGCGGACAAGTCACGCTGTCGTCTAGGCTCCAGGAGGTGGCTGCTGCCCAGCGAAAATCCAGACTCTGCGTCAATTGTCGCCCTCGTGCCAGAATCGCCAATACGCGTCCTGATGACCATCGGACTCGGTGTGGGTTCGTTTGCGAGTATACTGTGAACCGGACGCGGGAGAGTATTCTTGAAGTGCTGATGACAAGTCTTGGTCCAGATCAGGCAAGTACCCCATGTTGGCAGCATGTTGCTGAACCTGTTGAGGCGTTTGCTGGTGCGCTCCTGAGTGGACAGAATCCTCCGTCCGACCGACGGGAGAAGGCGAATGTGTCGTCGCAGGAGTTGGTAGAAGAAAGGAGAGGAACTCGGAGTCGTGCTAGTGGGGATTCGTCGGCCGCCTATTGTGGCTGCCCTTCCACCCTCCATCGGCTGCAAAGCTGGAATCTGCGACACAGACACTGTTGAAGGCTGGACTATGGATGATGCGTTGGCGACAGGCTGTGGTGCCTCATTCGCTGGTGTTGCAACACCAATGTCCCTTGCATCTGCGACAGTACTGGCGGCTGTCTCTGTGGTCGGCGGGTTGGATGTATCAGGGAGATGCTCCACATTATCCTCCGTAAGAGCCTCTTGGACGGATTGATCTCTAGCGCCTGCACATCCAAACCAGGCGCACAGTCGTCCCGTTGTGTGTGGTTGCTGGATCAGCTCTTCTATTGGTGGTGGTCGCTTCCAGAGAGAACAGTTTGAATCAGAACTCAGTCGAGAGAGAAAGGACTGCGATCACCTCGTTGGCCGCCCCAGTGCCAAACGAGGTAACGATGAAGGAACCGCTAGGGAGAAACCTTCCCGCGTGACGAGCAGGCTTGGTGAGCCTCCGAAGGCGGACACGGCTCCAACCTTGCGCGGTCGCACCAGTCCAACCACTTTCACAAACAATCCCTTGTCTCCACCCGCAATTGTGTGTCGTGTGGTCGATCGCTCTGTACGCGTGAGTAGCTCTAGGCGAGAGAGCTTCCTTCAGCACCCACTTCACGCGGAGGTCAGATCTACAACAGCCATTCTCTATC
>JAKLMF010000478.1:0-15238 GCA_022813555.1 Botryosphaeria agaves | reverse complement strand
ACAGTGGTCCATTGCCTGGCACCACTAACAGAAGCACTGCTGACCCGTCTCCCACTACGCACACGGAATCGTCATAGTCGTCTCAAAAGGAGATGCCGAGTACTCGCTCACGCCCTCGCTCGCTCTACGTCTGCGCCAAAATGGTGGCTGCTGCTCTGCCCATGATAGTCCTAAGCGCCGCGCTTCTCGTCCTGATCTGCAGCAATTCCACCAGCACATCCAAACAGAAATCCAAGCCGAATTCCTATATTATCAATGAGCGCGAGGGTCGTCTGCTTCTTCTTTCAACCCTTTCCTCGATCGTGGCCTTGCTCCTCGTCAAGGCAGTACTTTCGCTCACATCTCACCTGCTCACACCGTTCTTGCGTAGTACTGATGAGAGAGGGCTGGCCTACTTGCCACAGCTTGGGGGATTGGCTTCTTTACGACTATGACTGCGACTCTCCCTAGTTTCTTGTGGTGAGCAGACACCACTGACCATTTCTGAGGAGCACAAGCCTAACAACTAGCTTTCCCAGTCTGCTGATTATCGCCGCCGATATCTGGATGCACTTGTCAGCCAAGGGAGCCGACCATCTGGTGTCCAGTACGAACGACGGCTCACCGATCACTGGTGGCCGTGCCCTGTCTCCGAATTGTCTTCAGAGTTCGATGTCAGCTTCAAACCCTGTGAGGCTGCAGACACCGCTCGGCTCCTCCGACTCATGCACCGATCGGTTTGATTTGCTAGTGGGCGGTGGCGGAGCCTACTTGACCTCACAAAGTCAGTCACCTAATAACACGGTCACCACCGTCCAACATGAGGATACACTCATATCATTCTTACCGATGCTCGGTCACCTCCGGGCTCATCCCATATCACCTCCAGCATTGGAGTGAGCTCGAAATGCCCCATGGACGGCTATAAATGTCAAATGAACCCAGTCGATCTTACCTACAACTGCTCGGATTTATCCATCGCGGGGTCTTCTGCTTGACCCTTGAACATGACTTACGCCAAAACCCAATACTTGTCAACGGTCAGAATCAACTGGAATGCCGCGAACAGCCTGAAGCTGAATGGATCCAAACTGATCTCCAACCTGCTACCAGGAGAAGTCTACTTCACACGGGACAACAGCTCTCTCCTCAGGATTCTAGGCTGCTCTTCGCTAGTATACAACGTCCAGTTCTCCCACCTCAACGGCATCGCCGTCGTCTGGAAGGCCTCGCTCGCCAACATCACAATCGCCAAGCTACTCCTAAGCCCCATGTATCCCGGCATGATCCCAGGCTACGCAGGCTTCGGTCACGAGCTCCTAATCACCAGCTTGACTACTGCCGCCGCGTCCGCCAGCTTGCTCAAACTCATCGAGGACGCTTTCGCCCTGGCCTTCGACAGGGCGGTCACGGCCAGCGCGGTAGGTATCGTGACGCCGGTGCCTAATATCAGTGATGGCAGCGAGTCGTCGGCTTCACTGACCATCGTTCCGAAAGCCGGGGTACTTCTTCTGATTGTCGCGGACTTGGCCTGTGCGATGCTCGCGCTTGCTCTCGGTGTGGTCTCTTTGGTGCGGTCTCTTTGGTGCGGTTGAGGAGAGTGCCTGGTGCGGATGAGAGGACCAGACTCGATAGTGCGGAGTCAGGTGCTACAAGTAGCAACGCGGAGGGACAGAGTGGATCGACTGAAAGCGACAGGGATTGCCACAGGAAAGGAACACTGGCAATAGCGGCACGTGAAAACAGATAGACCAGCGGCGTTGAGTCGGGTCGTACCGCCTGCATTCGGCAACCTTCTTGGACCTCTTGAACGAGGAGCCGCTCGCATAGCTGCGTGCCGTAACCCCTTACTACTTGAGATTCTTTACAGATTATACCTCCAGTCATCACCCGGACGGAGAACGTGGCACTGGCCCTGAAAGAACAAGCATGCATCTCACAAGAAGTATATCCGAAACAGCAAGATGTAAGCACGAAGATACGGCGGCATAGAACTGGATCGCAGTCCAGATAACATTCTCCTAGATGAAAAACATCCCAAACCCCCCCACTAACTCATCAACAACCTAACCGCCCACCCGACGTTAAACCCCCTCAAATCACTATAATGCTGCCCCGTCCCCAAAAACACCACCGGAATCCCCGTCGCATGCACCATACTAACCAGCGTGCCCACCATATCCCCGACAGTATCACACTTACTAATAACAAACCCATCCAAATTCATCCTTTTCCCATCCTTCCCCCCCTCCCTCCCCTCCCTCGCCATCCCAAAACTATCATTAAAGTTCCTGGCCTGCTGCACACTATCCGTGCCAACCAGCGCCTCCGCAACCTGGAAAATCCGATCCGGCTGCGCCATCTTCGCGAACTTCTCCAGACTGCTCATGAGCCTCTGATCGTTATGCCGGCGCCCCGCGGTGTCAATCAGCACGACGTCAAACCCCTCCCTGGCGCCCCACTCGACCGCGTCCTTCGCGATGTTCGCGGCATCCCGGCCATACCCGCGCTCG
Source organism: Botryosphaeria agaves (assembly GCA_022813555.1). Classification (NCBI taxonomy): domain Eukaryota; kingdom Fungi; phylum Ascomycota; class Dothideomycetes; order Botryosphaeriales; family Botryosphaeriaceae; genus Botryosphaeria; species Botryosphaeria agaves. Next base: position 12,746 of record JAKLMF010000478.1, on the reverse strand, counting down.
TAGAGGTCGATGGCGTCGGCGCCGACGCCCTCGCGCGCGGCGAGCTCGCGCAGGTTGCGCACGTGCACGCGCAGCTGCTCGACGGCGCCGGAGCGGAAGGTGTCCGCCGCGACGATCAGGATGCGCAGCCGGTTCTGCAGAAGGAAGAAGGCGAGTTTGCTCAGGTTGGTCGATTTGCCGACGCCGTTGACGCCGACGATGCTGATGACGTAGGGGCGGGCTTCGCGCTGCCGCACGGACTGGATGGAGCGGAGGAGGTCGAGGCTGGTGGTGGGGGTGAGCATCTTGCGCAGGGCGGATTCCATGGAGGTGCGGATGGTGGCGTCGATGGTGGTGAAGGTGCTGGTTTTGGTGTTCAGGAGGTCCTGGGCGACGGACTCGCAGAGGCGGACGGCGGCTTCGCGGGCGACGTTCTTCTTCAAGAGGTGGTCTTCCATGGCTCTGAGCGGCTTGTCGAGGTCGGCGCGAGTGAGTGTTTTGCCGCCCACAACGTTGCGGAAGAGGCCACTGATGGTGTTGAGGGAGGTGTTGACGAGGCCGGTGGGAGTGGAGGAGGCGGTGGAGGACTTGTTGGTGGTGGATGAGAGGATAGAGTCGATCTCTTCGTCGAGATCTTTGAGGACGAAGTCGCCCTTGTTAGTGCGAGAGCCCCACGTGGACTGATCGATGGTCTCGAGGGTGTTAGATGAAGGAGCTGCGGGCTCGGAGGAAGCTGGTGCGGAGTAGTCGAGCACTGTGTCTTCGTCTTCGTCGGCGGCCAGGCCATCGGCATCCCAGACGCGCTTCTTCTTTACGGAGCCTTTGGCGGAGGCTTTGGCTCGCCTGGCTGGTGATTCGTCGCCGGAGGACAGAATAGCTGAGCTTGTGGTCGCGGCTGCTTGTTTGCGCCCGCGGCGCGAGGTGCGGCCGGCTGGACCGACTTTGGCAGCGAGGAGATGGCTCACTGCAGGCGAACTAGGACGGGATGTCTCGGGCGTGGGTACGGGAGTTACGTCGGTAGACGTGGTGTCGCTGTATATAGCTTTTTGGGGTGCTGTGGGATAGACTTGTTAGCATATGTACGCTGAGATGCCACAGCTGGTATGAGGCCTACCTTTGCGCAAGCCTGGTATGGGTGGCGGCGCATCATCTGGATCACCTCCGGAGCTCGATGGTGGTGTAAGCTCGACAGAAGAGGTGGGCTCAGAAGGCCTGGCGCTTGATCCATCGTCCAGCTTCTCTAGCTCCTGAACCTGGCGATCGAAGTAGCTGTCGAACTTGCCATTGAAGCTGGTGGTATGAGGCTGCTTCAGCTGGTCTCGGTAGAGCTCGGTGAAGAGGGCGCGGACGTTGTCGAGGAGCTTGTCAATCCATGACAGATGCAGCAGCGATTGGTATACAGCCTATACTCGGTCTCAGCGCGAAAGTCCTAAAGTTCTCGCTGCTGCAAGTGCATACCACGAATATCAGTCCCAGATCCTTCGCTGTCGTCCACTTCAGCGTGTATCCCTCCTTCCTGTATGTAGGTTTCTGCGTCGTTCCGGCATCGTCGAAGGCGGTTGCGCTGCGCTCCTCGATGAAGATGTCCTTGATTAGGCTGTTGATGACGCCGGCACCCACGGGCGCATAGGTCTTGGACCACAGCACGACGCCGGAAGTTGACAAAATCTCGAACTGGTCCAACATGGTGGTGTGGGTTGTGGAAGGAGAGGGAGGAGACGTGGGATGACGAGGGGCAGTCGATCAGATCTGTGTGTTGCGGCGGCGGGAGTGAATCAGGCCAATCCCGCGCGGAAGCCTGTCCATCAAACGTGTCTTCACAAAACACCATACCAAGTCTACCCGCAACACCCTTGCGCTCACAGCATCTCCTCCACAATCCGATAGTCCCATCCTCCTGTCCGCCAGCAATGCAGAGACCAGCCTACCCACCCGCGCAATCACCTCCGCTTCACCACCCTGTTCCCCAACATGTCTCTACCGTTCCACAGCTACGCTCTCCTCCGCCTCCAGTGCCGCAGCAACAGCAAACCTATGGCTATCCACAGCAGCAGCAGGCACAAGCCGGCGCGGGCTACGTGCATCCGGCATTCGGTGGCTTCATGAACGACTCCACAGCCCAAATGGGCTTCCAAGTCGGCAAGAGCGCATTCATGGCCGGCCAGCAGCAGCTAGAGCAGAACGTATGCGATCCACATCCTCATCCTAGCCATCTCTCTCACCAACCCTCCACCATATCCATTCCAGATCTCTCGCTAACATTGCATTCTCCCCCAGTTCAACCGCTACATCCCCATCAGCGCGCTAAAACACTACTTCAACGTCTCGAACTCCTACGTCCTCAAAAAGCTCTCCCTCGTCCTCTTCCCCTGGCGCCACAAGCCCTGGTCCCGCCAGCAGCGGCTGAGCCGCGACACCAACGACCAGTCGGGCCCCTACTTCCTGCCCCCCCGCGAAGACGTCAACTCGCCCGACATGTACATCCCGACCATGGCCTTCGTCACCTACATCCTGCTGCTGCCGCTGCTCGCGGGGCTGCGGGGCCAGTTCAACCCGGAGATGCTGGGGCTGACGGCGACGGCGGCGTTTGCGGTGGTGATTTTTGAGGTGTTGGGGCTGAAGTTGATGTGTTATCTGTTGAATATTAGTAATGAGAGCCAGCTGCTGGATTTGGTGGCGTATAGTGGGTATAAGTTTGTGGGCGTGATTGTGACGATGGTTGCTGGGGAGGTGTTGAGGGGGATGGGGGGAGGGGCGTGGGTGGGCTGGACGGTGTTTTTGTATTGTTTTTCCGCCAATGCGCTGTTCTTGGTAAGTGAGACTTCTGAGTCGGAGTGGGTCTTGATCGAGTGTCTTGCTGACGCGCGCTTTGCCAGTTGCGATCGCTCAAGTACGTGCTTCTGCCTGATACTTCTGCTGCTCCTGGCAGCGGGAATCCCGGGGGTAGCTACACCGTCGGCCGGAACCAAAAGACGCGTAGGGGCTACTTCCTCTTCATTTACAGCTACCTGGTGCAGTTTATCTTTATGTGGGCGTTGAGTCGGCAGTAACCCAGCGAGGACAGCCGCGGAGGGAAACAGAAAGAGCTGGAGATGAGATGACTGGAAGAAAAACAGCTTGAAATCATGTCCTCGAAGTAGACTGGTCTGCAGATTGTGGATCAACATGGGGTTACAATGCAGGGAACAGATTTCCGTCTTGCAAATTACAGTCACCACCGAATGGACCGGATTTGCTAACGAGCTGGATTCATCCAAGATGCGGGAATCTTTGATCAACGAGAGGTGGCTCTCTGTGTATTGTGCTACTTCACGGTGTGAGTTGGTGCACTCCTTGCCCGAAGGAGCAGTGCCGAAGCGCAAGAAAGAGTGAGAGGGTTACACAGAGGTATAGAAAGAGCATAGCTGCATCATCATGCACCTATCCGCTGAGCGATCTTCAAGTGGTCAGGTACTGGTTCCTCTTCCTACTCTGGAGTACATAATTGAAAAAGGGTGTCTCAATTCCATCCATTTGAATCCCGGTACCCGTCCAACGCCATCAACACATGACCACACCATGCCTATGAAGCCATGCGAATATCTTGCTAATCCTAGCTGCCATCGGAGAGTTATCAAGAACTCGCAGTATCTCCAAACTTCTCATGCACGTCCCCATCCCGCATCCCGCATCGCGCATTCCGCATCCGCGCCCACCTCCCAAACCGTCACCCTCACCTCCCCGTGCCACAAGCCCCTCCAATCTACCACGCGCAAAGCGCCAGCGCGATACAAACCTCCGCAATCAGCATATCTTAGCACCTCCCTCGACTCTCTCCCACACTCACAATGTCTTCCCTCCCCCTCCTCCTCTCCTTCTCCCACTGAAACACCACCCACAACACTCACCAAATAATGGCCGCGCCCCCCCACCATGGCCTCAACCAGGTCCCCCGTCCATTCAATCCCCGACACGCAGCTCGGCCTGACGGCCGCGGAAGTGCAGCTCCTGCGCCAGCAGCAGCAGATCGCGCTCTCCCAGGGCCGGGGGCGCGGGTCGGTCTCGTCGGCGGCCAGCAACGCCAGCAGCCAGGGGCGACTGCTGCTGGACCCGGGGAGTCTCAGCGTGCTGAGCGCGCACTTTGACCGGCTTATGGAAGCGATCCGGGGGCGGTGGGCTGCGGTAAGTTTGCGGTTTCTTTGCGGGGATCTGCTTTGGGAGGAATGGGTCCCAATACGCGTCCCCCCCCCCGTTTCTCCACTCCGACGGGAGGAATGAGGGACCGAGCCCCTCCTGAACAATACAGCTATATACGGATTGGAGAAGGGCTTTCAAGTTTGCTGACGCGTATGGTGTGTGTATAGCTGCACGAACAAACCACCCGCGCAACCCAGGCCCAGTACGACCGCGCCGGCAACGCGATCCAGCTCGCTGACGCCGAGATCGCGCGCTTCCACGCCATCCTGCGCCAGATCGACGAGCTGCAGCTCGAGTTCGACAAGGTGCGGCGGATTGGCGAGATCGTCAAGGCGTTCCGGGCGCGGGTCGAGGCGCTGGATCGGAGGGTGAGGTAGGGAGGAGCGCTGCGGAATCAGAGGGGCTGTGAGACGAGAAAAGAGAGTGTGTACGAGATAACATGAGGGGGTGTCCGATGGGGAAACAAAAGTTATTGAGATGGGGTGGGAATATGGGTTAGCAAGAGAGATTGGTAGCTAGTACCTCGCGGACTGGCATTGAAGGGAAAACCAAAACGGACGGAGAGCCTCACGGCACCGAATGATGGCATTCGGGAGTGGAAATATGCAAGATTTGGGAGCCTCACGGCAACTGGCGTTGGGCTTTTTGGGCTGGCGGGATATACCCTGATTCTGCTTTGTGTTGTGTGCGGTCACGGTTTTCATGCTGCGTTCAGGCGAGCGATTCCTCTCTGCTTCTCTGTACTTCTGTCTTTAATTTACGCCGTACTGTTGCTACTGGCTGCTTTTGCTCTATCGACTCTGATAGTAGCACTCTTGGACGGAGCTCACTTCGCGTGCCTGCCGTAGTTGATAGGATGCCACCGATGGGCGCGTTGACCGATCGATAAAGCGTCGATTGATGACACTTTGGTCACCAGCTTTTTATTGTACGGATCCGTTATGTGATATCTAGTGGCAGAAAGAATCTGCCAGAGTTCAGAACTGGCCTGTCATTCACCGGCTCCTACCTGCGAATCGAGACCTGGTTGAATTTGCGTCAGAGATAGACTCTCTTCTTACTCGAGAGCGGCTTGTTCTTCTATGATAAGATTGGCAGATAATGTCGCTGTTGAAGTTGACAGTGATACTACAGCTCTTTAGCACTGGAGAGGTGTCGAGTGTCATCCTCGCCTGCGATGTCCTATGAGAGGTCGGTTCCGCTAACGAGGATGCTGAGATATGAGGGAGAAGGGGGAATAGTAGGAAGCTTATAGATATAAAGCGAGGGAGATAACGTGCCGTCAACAGGCATCCTGCACATCCTCGATACCAAGCGCAAAAAGACAAGCCGGAGGAAGTCGGCTCCATCGCATTCACTGCCTAGCTTCAATCCCATAATAGCACGAAGCAAAGCTCCTCGTCGCGTCTATGTACAACCGGCATGTGCGTATGTGCGTGAGCCTCGTGTAACCAGAAAAAGCAGCTCGAGACCATCGGTCTAAGGGAATCATTCATAAGAACCAGAACAAACGCATCAGCTGGAGAAGGAACTGCGATCTCGAAAACGAACAAGCCATGCAAGTCGTGCCACCGGACAATCAGATCCGCCCTGCTCTTCAGCACATCCCCTGTTCCTCCGTGCCCCTACTCTCCAGCTTACGTCCCTGCGTGAAGCGCTTGCCTCCTCCGTTGAGTAATTGGAATGAGGATGACAGTATAATAGCAAGCGGTCGCATATGCGATAACCTTAAAACGCCGGACTCCGTACGTTCAGATGAACGCTGTAAACAGAAATGTGGCACATGTGTTCCATCATGGTAGCCCGTTAATCCCTAAGATGGGAGGGGAATATGTCTCCTGTAGGTCGTCCACTATGTCTCCATCTGTCCGAAGAAATGAGTGCTTCGACCTCGCCAATATCGACCGCATAGATTCGGAAGGATCGTCTCCACATATCATCCACACATCACCCTCCCATAGACACCACCATCAAGAGCAAAACACTCTCCGTCGTCATAAACTCATCGTCAACCACTCCCACTCCTGCGGCCCCGAGGACCCACTGACAGTAAGCCCCTGTCCCATCGCACCCATCTGCAGTCCATGCGTAGGTGACGCCACAGGCGTAGCGTCCTTCTTCCGCACCGGCGCTTTGCCACTCGTGTCTTCCGCGTCTGCCATTTCCAGCTCCTGCGTGCCGGTCTTGCTCTGTCTGCGGAGTCGCTTTGGCGCGACGTTGGCACTGCGAGTCGGTGCCGCACTGGATGGAGGCGGTGCTTGCGGTTTTGGGGGGCCTGGCGCGATGGGGACAACGCCTGGTTTGGTGGCAGCGGATGCAGATGCACCTGCAGAAATGGCGGTCGAGGGGTTGGTCGCGGAGGACGTGCCATTGACGGAACCGGTCGTCGACTTCGGCGACTCTGATCCGTTCGCTAGCGCTTTGGCTGACGTGGGTGTGGTGGCCAGTGGCGTCTGAGCGATCGAGTTCTTGCGCGACGACTTCTTGGATGAGCGTGCTGGGGTCGAGCCGACTGGCACGCTGTTGCCGCTGCCACGGTTTCGCTTCTTGATCACGTCGGTCTTGAGGGATAGAGGCCGGACGACGCCATGCAGCTTCAGAAAGAGACCGCAAGCGTTGCATAATGGCTGACCTTCGGGATTGCGGCGCCATAGCGGTGTCGTCTGCGTGAAGCAGTTCGTGCAGGTCGTGGGTCCGGCATTAGCGTCACCAGACTTTGATCCACCAGGACTGGGTGGGCGTGAGGGCGCCGCCGAACTGAAGCCGGATTCTGGAGGCGAGTTGGGTGATGACTGCGGCCGCTGGTGCATCCCGGAGGCTTGTGCCAGACCGGCAGCGTTGGGTGTGGAGCTGGTGCGAGGAATCTTCTGCCGTCTGGGATCGTTTCCGCGGTTGCGGATGTCACTGACTGAGGCAGCTGAACCATGTGTGCGGCTGAGACTTCCACTAGATCCCCAATCTTGCGGTGACGGCACCATTTCGGTTGGCCCAATGGTCACGGTCTTACGTGGAGGGCCTCCAGGATATCTTGCGGGAGTTGGATTGAATTGGTTGGAAAGGTTGGTCTCCCATTGGAAGCCGGCGTTGAAGTCGAACGTCGGATCGTCCATGGGAGAATACTCTGGTGGCATCGTCAAAGTCCTATCTGGAAAGGACCCGAGGTCATCCTCTTCATTATCTGATTCCATCCCGAAGGTGAACATACGGTCATTCCGTGGTACCTGTATGCCAGGTGATCGTGATGTGGCTATAAAGTCAGCTTGCAAGACCTGTGAGGGGTCCACATGTCCGGATGGGTTATACATCGGGGCACCGAAAGAGGGCATAGAGCTAGGTGCGGTGACAGCGCTGAAGATGGATTCGTTGTTTGGGTTGAAGATGTACTGTGGCTGCATGGAGGAGGACATGTCCGGGTGATGCCGATACTGACCGAATCCATGTGCAGAGCGCGGCTTAGGTTGTGGAAGTGAATGGGATTGATGGTGTTGCGGCTGCGTATGTTGCATGTCCATGTGGCTTTGGTCGAAATATATGTGATCGCCTTCGTTCATAGGCAGAGGAGTAGAGGCTGTAGAGGGATATGCTGAGCCGGGAGGGGAACAGTAGTCGGTGGAGTTGAGTGATGTGCCCAAGGGCGTGGCATTGTACATTGCCGAGAACGGCGTCTGGCCTCGTTGTACGAGCGGCGATCCCATTGGAGAAAAGGTGAACTGTTGCTGCATCGGGCCGGCGGAGCTGATGATAGGATCGTTGTCGAGGTTGAAGGTGTTGAGAGCGAACGAGACATTGAGGGGATGAGCGTGATGTGGATTGAGTGTCGAGGGTTGAATGGGATTGTCTAATGTGTAATCGTGCAAAGTCACGTCTGCGTCCGGCTCGTTAGGTATCATGATGCTGTTCACTGCAGGGACCTGAGGAGATGCGTCGGCCCGCCGCTTAGGAGGCTGCCATGCGTCAGCTATGCTATACAGCCGAGCATTGGTATCCACCCGTAACTCACTCGTCTCTCATCTATACTGGTCTTACGCAGCCGTCTCTGAACATAGCCGAACTCGTCGCCTCTTCGTACAGTAGGCGGCACTGACGGAGCTGATGCGCGAGAAGGATGTAGATCGTAGTCTTCTAAGTGACCTTGTCTCCTGATGGCTATGGCAGGCGCATTGGCATTGGCAGAGTTCGCAATGCGCTCGTCTAACGGCGAAGGCGATAGTCCGGCTGGAGAAGCGACAGAGGATGGAAAGATGAAGTCGTCGAGATTCATAGGCTCCGGCTGGGCCGCCGGTTGCTGGTCGAGTGAGTTCCTCAACTGTGCGATACCGCTAGGTGCGGTTCTGGTGCTTCTCATGCTTGGGTTGTTCCGAGTCAATCTGTGAAAAGAGCAATGTCAGTACTGTTATGCCATACCCAACCCGCAGAAACAAAGTACGTTGAGCCAGGAAGACGAACCCTTGACGTTCCAGCCCTTTGCGTCGCAAATTCATCGACATCATCCGCCATGTCAGGTTCTCCATGCGCTCCGCGTTGGGCAATTGTGTTCTCGCCTTGCTGTACATCCTCCATACCTGCGTCGCGAGAGGGTCTTTCTTCTGCATTTCCTCGGGGCTGTCCAGGTCAGCCCCGCCAGCGTCATCCTTCCAATCCGGAAAGAACGGCTCCCGCAACATGCCCTTCCGAGCAGCATTGTCATTTGGTGAGAGATCCAGCTTGGTGTCTAGGGTGCTCGCCGAAGTGAGCGATTGGATGGTGGACGAGGAGCCGGAGGAGGTTTCGAAAGTGCCTGGTGGGAAGTGCACATGTCGCGGAGAGGATGATGTCGGGAAGCCCTGCGAGTCCGTGACGGGATTGTACGCCTCGAAAGACGCTGAGACGTGCAGGCCTCCCCCACGCTCCTCATGTTGCGCACCAGACATTGCCAGGTGGTGGTGGTGGTGTTGCGCCGAAACTGCCACACTCCCTGCAAGACAGGACGAGTAACAGAACGGTGCGGTCTCGTGGATGAGGATTTCGGCGTGCTCTTCTCGGCGAGCCTGTATTGTATTGGCTGTGTTCGCTTGGGTGCTGGGGGCAGGATCCCGCAGGTCGTCGCCAACGGGTGGGACCAAGCGGGCACGCTGAGTGCGATCTGGGAGCGGCAGGTGCGCCACGCTAGACCGACCAGCCGATGCTGAAGATGGACTAGGAATCTCGTGCGCCGAGGTTCTTGGCGTCCAATCTGGCGACGTGGACGACAGCCTTGCGCTGCACTCGGAGCTTACAATACTGCGCAAGGGTGAGGGCGGAGGGTTTGCTCGGAGTGGGATGGACGCCAGTAGGGGTTGCAAAACTTCCTGGCGATGTGGCGTCAGAGCTCGACGTACGGCGCATACACCATCGAACGACACACGGGACGGGCGGCCGAAGCGCAATTTCTTCGCGGTTGATCTGGATCCGTTCGGTACCGATGTCGAGGGCGATTACAGGAGATTCGTGCACAGGTTGTGCGTGTGCGGCGACAAGCCTTTCGCCAACGGCTCCTGTTTACCCGGGAAGAAACGGGCGAGGAGGAGGGAATGGTGAGCAAAGTTAAGCTTGACAGACGATGCTGCGCAGCAGGGCAAAAGGCAGGATGCCGTGCCGCAGGCGAGAGAGCAGGTGTCCGGCAAGCAGCCGTGCCTTGGCTCTGTGGGATGATGGCAGAAGCTGTACAAAGGGTCACTCAGCTCGAAGAGAGCTTCAACAACAGGGCTCGGCCACGAGATAATGGTTTTGGAGTGATGCACGAGCGGCGGTGCTACCACGCTGCGGTTGTACTTGTGGTAGCGAAAACGCGGTGAAGCACGCGCTACCTTGAATTGGGCACATGGAGATTCATATGTTTCGAGGTTTGCCCATTGGGATTGTGGCTGAGCATGGTGTGGAGAGTGAACTATCCATACTATTAAATAAGCTATCTATTTCAGCCTCAGTCGCTTCCGTGCCTCTTGGACCACCAGTTCTCACTGCGACTCCCCTTCTCTCTATTCGTATGCTGGCCACTAAAGTCTTCTCGCCCATTTCATGCAGAATTCTCCCGCTCTGGACTGCCTCAACAGCAGAGATGTCGTGATGTTTCAACTGCGACCCACACATATCTGAGTCGGTCATGGAAGTAGCGACCTCCGCTTATGGGGCTCCGAAGTTCTTCCTCTCCATGCAACTCATTTTAGACCGCCCAGTTCGTACTCTAAACGGCGATCATCAACGCTAAACTCGGTGAGCATCTCAACTGTGGACCCTTTCCCGGCTGTCAAACTCCTAGTGCTCACTCATTTGGGGATACGCTGGTGGTTCATTCACGTCCTCTGGCCAATGGTTGCTGTATTTCCACGTTCCATGGAGGACGGATGAATCGGCATCTCCGAAGTGTTTTGACCGACGTGTCTCGCCTTTCGTCGTGGTTTGGTCCGTCAAGAGTTCTGCACTTGACAGGATATTGTTCTACGTAGGCCATGGCGTGCTGTCGTGGTTGATAGAACACAAGATGTGTATGTAAACATTACGCTGCCAGATGGGGATGTCTCGTATAGAACGGGGCTGTCCCCGTCGGGCACTACCAATCGAACGGTTAGAAGCACCTTGGTGAACGCGGCAACGCAGGGACCGTCGCTTGACGACACTCATGGCTTGCGGTGCTAGCGGGAATCTGGCGTCGTTTCATGGATAGACGGTGCCGCACCAAAGGTCGTCAATTGCGGTCCGTCGCCGAGCTAGATAACTTACCTTCGAAGAGCATGATACAAGGCGCTGATAAGTACTCAAGCTGATAACCAACATCACGAGAATGTATTTCTTCCAGATGAAGCTTTGCAGCAGAGATGACGCACTCCAGCCGCGTCGATTTCTGAACGCACCCTCGTCAGAGGCGCTGCTCACATAGAGCCCTGCCTCCAGCTTGATTGGATGATCTGCGGAATATACTTTACGGCAGATCCTTTTTCCACCTCACGAACGGCCCGAATCACATGCTTCGCCCTGTCCGCATGTGCCCCTCGAAGCAGCCCAACAACGGCGCATCTGCAACAGAGTTGATGAGGGTAGTGCGCTCCCAGCCAAAAAATCGCAAGGTATGGTCTGACCGGCTTGCTGTTGGAGGATTCTGTCAGGATCGTGAATCGGGAAAGCCATGCTGCATGTCCAACTCAAGCCAGTTAGATCACCCCCCAACACAACCCGCCGGAAAGCGCGTATTCCGGAGAGTTCGAGGTGATGGCGTATTGGACCTCCCATCCCGTTTCATTCAGAGCAACTCGGACCGACAGTGTATTTTGTTGTAACACAAGATGTCTCCAGGGGACTGTCAACGGTTCTTCTTGATCAGCTGCACAGATCAGGCAGAATCGCGCTGAAGGAGATCCTGGATTGTCCTCATTGAGATCCTGGCCTTTGCATTGTCCATCTCGTATCCAGGGCAAGACTGTTCGAACGCATAGGGATCATCCAGGATGCTAATGCTAGGCGCAGGCTGCCTTGCACGCCTCGAGATGTTTGGAGAAAGGCGAGGCGACGGGAGTTCAGTGCCAGGACTCTCGCATGGAGGATGCAGTCTTTGCCGGGTCAGGATTGCTCTCTCCTCCCGTCGTTGTTGTCCTTGGCGACGACATGGTCCGGTCAAGTCGAGGTCTCCACGCAGTATTCAATGGCCTGTACGACAGTTCGCTGAATGTAACCAGACGGGACACATGACTGCTGCTCCATGCCTGATGGTCCTGCTGTGCGATGGTCTTTGTCCTAGCTCAGTCGGACCCGAAGTCACTCGTGCCAGAAGAGGGGAAGGTCCATACTCGAAGGTAACCTCGTAGGTGTTCATTCTCAGGTGCACAACCGGAGGGAAAGCGACTCTTTATATGTTTTCTCTGACAAGACAAACTCTGGTACTCGGTGTGACGCCGGATACGTTATCTGTAACTTGATGATAGCTATCCTACCAATGGACGTCCAGTACCTCGTCTCCTTTCGGAAAGCTGGGGTAATGGAAATGTCACCCATGAAGCACTGTACTCAGGGCAGTTGCCTATCGTGGACACGAACTTGGTGTTATCTATGAGAAGCACACCATAGCGAATGACGACTTGCATGAAACATTAACTGGCTGACGGCGGGCCTACCCGCGTTTCCGTCCACCATTGACATCTCCGTCCGCATCTCCGTCCGCATCTCCGCGGGTGGTGATAAGGGTTGGCATGTGTGTGTACCTGCGTGGAAGTTGGTACCTTGATGGGTCTATTACAATTGTCCTTGTATTCTATACATATTGTTACTTGCCTAGCAAGCCAACTAGAGTGGACAACAGACAAAGCTTCTCTAGCAACGACAGCTTTCCATCGTGGATCTCGTAGTTCAGACATCAACAAGACCCTTGGATCAAGGGACATGTGCAGAGAGAGGGAATCCTTGTGCTCTGCTTCGTTGATAGGACGCCGAAACTTCACAGCCTCGAACCTAATCTCCGAATGGTCGTACGACCGGCTTTACTCGTGCAGACTTCTAACCAAGCCACACATTGTATGAGGGCTCATGTCATCAACGTCTAGAAGACGGCATCTAAAAGAGGGCCCCCTTGTTCCCTCCTTTCC
>JAKLMF010000477.1:0-15285 GCA_022813555.1 Botryosphaeria agaves | reverse complement strand
TGTGCACACATTATGAGTCCACCACCTGGGCGCACGGCGGAAGAGGACAGCGAACCGATCTGTCTTCAAGCCGCGTCAGCATGGGATGGTCAGTATCTCCGCTTGTCTCGGTGTGGCCGCTCGCACGAGGACTGGTCGGGTTTTCCTAAAACCTCTTTCCGTTACTTGCACATGTTAAAGATTGAAGATGAAAGGTTTGCTCATCCAAGTGCTACGGATGAATTGTTAGCAGTCTAAGTCTTATCATCTAGGTCTGAGCCAATCGAAGTTGCAGAGGAACTGACAGACCCGGACCTCGCGATTGAAGCCGGCTCTCGGTGGCTTACGGAGTGTATGCGTCTTCATAGCTACTGTACACTCCCACTCAATATATCTCGTACAGGACTACCGAAACGTGTGATTGATGTACAACTTCCGGGGGATACTAGAGCTCCGTGTTTGACCTACCAATGGGACAGGTCTGCCCCGTATGTCGCTTTGAGCCACTGCTGGGGTGACAGCCCAACCCTCACAACGACGAAGGAAACTTTGAGACCCCGAATGAAGGAGATACCTCTGGAAAGCCTACCAACGACCTTCAAAGATGCGGTATACATCACCAGGAAGCTTCAATTGCAATATCGTTGGATAGATTCTCTGTGTATCGTCCAAGACGACCGGAAAGATTGGGAGACAAAGTCGTCAAAGATGGCATTTATATACGAATCCGCTCGGCTTACTATCGCTGCGGCGGCCGCTGGTGATAGTAATGGAGGCTGTTTCATCTCGAAGAACTGCTCACTCCAGTGCAACTGCCAAACGGCTGTACGAATGTGAACATTGAGAAAAACCATCCAGACGGTAGCAGATCCTCCATACATCTCTGTCTCATCAATTCTGCATTGTCCAGTAACCCGCTCCAAACACGTGGCTGGACGCTTCAAGAAGTCTTACTCTCCCGTCGGCTTCTTATCTTTGGGGCAGGTCGACTTAGCTGGCGATGCGCAGAAGCTTCCATTACCCATGAGAACGGCATTCACTGGATGCCACGCGGACTAGACACGAATACGTTCCGAGTGGGCCCCAACTTCAAAGCGCTACTGGAGTATTCTGAGGCTACTGAGCTGATGCAGCATGTACCGGCAAGCAACTTGTGGTACACAATGATGGAGGAGTATTCTAAACGTAAGCTACTTACCTTTCTGATAAAATTCCAGCATTGGTTGGTTTGATCACAATGTATCGACAACGCACCGGGGACACCCCTTTAGCCGGACTTTGGCAAAAGGACCTACTCTATGGATTGCTTTGGCGGCGTTCATCGAGCGCGACTACGAAACCTCGGGAACTAGCAAGCATACCCTCTTGGTCTTGGCTTTCGATGGACGCTCATGTGGAATGGCCAGAAACTGGGCTGGAGGACGGACTCGGACTCAAGGCTAAGATTCTCGATGCGAGCCTAGGCTGGACAGGTGCTGAACTAGTCTCTTCAATTGCCCGTGGAACTCTCCTCATCCCAGGAGCCTTGTACAAGGTAATTGTCAAGCCGAATGATTCTCTGCTGGGCGATGGTGTCAACATTTGCGACATATGGCCTTCCGACAAGAGGATTGGACAACGACAGACGCGCAATACCGTCACGAAACCGATTGGCGCCTGCATTCTTGACGGTGAGCTTCCCACAACGCAGGTTTGGTGCCTACAGATCTGCACCTGAGAACTAGGAGGATTCAGCTATGGAGAGTGGGTAGATGATGTCCTCTTGCTAGTGCCCACCGGCCTTGAACCTTACCAGTATCAACGAATCGGCGTCGGGCAAATCGATGTAGAGTCAGGAACCTTTCACGGATTGAGCAGTATGGAAGTGACTCTAGTTTGAGCGCTCCATGCTGATCATATGCGAGTCATACGGTAGCTCAGAGGCTTGTCGCAGCTCAACTTGGACTGTTCGCACCAACCTTCAAAAATTCTGAAGCGACCAAGTCACGCAACAATGCAAAGGGCCGGACGCGTGTCACTGCTTAAATATTCTCTCGGGCTACGCTAAGCGTTTGAACTTTCGACTGGAAGATATACCTAACGCGTTGCCGATTTAATCGATCTTGATGCACAGCTTACCGAAGTGCTTTTGATCCCACCTAACTCAGGGTCAGTATTTGTCATCTTCTCTTGCCACTTGGGAGGGCAAGAAGACTCACATATACTGATAGGCTTCCTTCACCTCGTCCAACGTGAAAACCTTCTCATCCACGATAGGATGGATATCATTTGCCTCAATCGCCCGGTTCATATCCTCGAACTGTAGCCTCGATCCTACCAGCAATCCACGTACCGTACAAATGTTGGTCAATGCGTCAAGGAAGGACGGCTGGTCCTTCGTCTGGCCACCCACGAAGCCAATGATGGAGATGACGCCGTCGAACTTGATCGCTTTGAGCGACTGCGCCAGGGTTTTCGGGCCTCCAACTTCTAGGACGTGGTCCACGCCCTCCTTGTTCGGCGTAAGGTTCCTGGCCGTCTCGCCCCAGTTCTCATCCTGCTTGTAGTTGATCACATGGTCCGCGCCGTGCTTCTTCAGGATCGCGGCCTTCTCGTCGGAGGATGTCGTAGCGATAACGGTGGCTCCGGCAGATTTAGCGAACTACAGAGAACGACATGGTTCAGTACTCGGCTTCGCGGGAGCACATACGGCGTTAAACACACCTGAAGCCCGAATATCGAAACACCACCAGTACCCTGTACCAACACAGTCTGTCCCTGCTTCAAAGCCCGGCTCTCCAGCCCATACAAACCGTTCCATGCCGTCAACGCCGCACAAGGTAGCGTGGCCGCCTCCACCATGTTCAGGTTGCCGGGAATGTGGACAAGACCCTGCTCATCGTAGACGCCGTACTGCCGCAGAGCACCATCAACGACTCCGCCGACGCCCGTAGTAACGGAGTATGGGTCGAGCGATCCGGCAAGGTGGGCTTGGTTGAACAGCGTCGCTACCTTGTCGCCTTTCTTGAAACGCCTCACGTGCGCGCCCACCTCTTCCACGACACCGGCTCCGTCTGAGGCAGGCACAACGCCGTCGCGCAGGGCGAAGGGATACATTCCCATCGCTAACACTGTCAGCAATGGTCGTCTGGGCTTCTAGTATGCTGCACCTACTGATGATGAGGTCGCGGTAGTTCAAGGACGCGGCCTGGACTAAGAAAGCGTGTCAGCATCGTAGCTACTTCTCGTTCTTCTGTCTCCAGAGTGCCGTATTACATTTAACCAACACATCGCTGTCTCCGAGGGAAGGGACTTTCGCTTCCTTGTCGAGTTTCAAAGAGTCAAAGCCGTCCTTGCCCTGCACCGTCCACTGCTTCATAGTCTGAGGTGCCATGGCTGAGGAGTGTCTGTTGATGTGCGACGAGATCGATACAACGTGTTGTTTTGACGGAAGAGTTTAGAGTGATATTTACATCGAAGTCCCAGCAGATGGAAGTTTCTCTGCCCCACGTAGCACTTGAACTGAATGACGTATACCTTCCATCTTAATAATCTGGTAATAATCTGGGCCAATGGAGTCACCATTTCTGGGGCCGGTCTTTACTAGCCCATGCATTGGTGCGAGGGTGCTGAGGGCGAAAAGAATTGCATGACAACTGACAGGCGGGAGTGGGTACCGGGCCGTTTGTTTCCTGTTCCCGTCCAATATGATGCAGTATTGATTTCAGCAAAGTTGAATATACAGCTGAGTAAGGTGACGGCTGTATACCGCCCGCGGGACGAGGTGGATCCAGCCGTGCGCGCATCGGAGCCGCCGGAAAGGGCGGAGATAGGGCCGGGGTTAGTGGTCCACCCGCAGCCTCAGGATTTCGAAACGTCATGGTTATATTGTGGCAGCCGGCACATTTCGTAGCTGTCGAAGCATTGCCCTACAGCATTAAACTCTGGATAACTAAGAAACACCGCATCACCAGCAAGACATCGTCAATCAAGCAGCCATGGCCTTTCCACTAGCACCCACACCCAAGAGCCTGCTGGGCTACCACAGAATCCTCTCGCCTACCGCTGGCGTGAGAGTTTCACCGCTCTGTCTCGGAGCAATGAACTTCGGAGATGCATGGTAAGTGTCACACTGACCCGTCGAGAGGCTCGTTGCTCACAATCGCAGGAAGGATTTCATGGGCGAATGTGACAAAAAGACTACCTTCGAGATCCTGGACTTCTTCTGGGACCAAGGCGGGTATGTAATGCAAACCATGCACTCCATTTATGGCGCATTCACTGACAATGCACAGCAACTTCATTGATACGTAAGTCTCTAAGCAGACGCTGAACTTACCGACAAGTTGTGGGCGACTTGTTCGCCAGTCTCTTGTCCAGTCCCTAGTTTGAGACCATACTAACCTCTCCGCAAGCGCCAACAACTACCAAGGAGAACAGAGCGAGACATGGATAGGCGAGTGGATGGAGCAGCGCGGCAACCGAGACGAGATAGTGCTTGCCACCAAGTTCACTACATACTTCCCTGGCCCAGGCACGGACCCGAAGATCAGAAGCAACCACCAAGGCAACCACGCCAAAAGCTTGCGCGTCTCACTCGAGGCCAGCTTGAGGAAGCTGAAGACGAGCTACATCGATCTGGTACGCTTCAAGAGACTTCAAAATCTGGGTGTCTACACTAACATACCTTCAGCTCTACGTTCACTGGTGGGACTTCACCACGTCCATTCCTGAGCTGATGCAGTCGCTCAACCACATGGTTGCTTCCGGCAAAATTCTCTATCTTGGTGTCAGCGACACTCCTGCCTGGGTAGTCAGCAAAGCCAACGAATGTACGGAATCCAGCCTAGTCTCGAGTCTCTATGTACCCGGCTAACAGTCTTCCAGACGCTCGTAACCATGGCCTGCGCCCATTCCAGGTCTACCAAGGTCGCTGGTCCGCAGCTGATCGCGACTTTGAGCGCGACATCATCCCCATGTGCCGCGACGAAGGCATGGGCCTCGCTCCTTGGGGCGCCCTCGGTGGAGGCAACTTCAAGACGGAAGAGCAGAGGAAGAACGGTGAGGGCCGCAAGATGATGCCAGCATCCGAGAAGGACATTGCGGTGTCGAAAGCTCTCGAGGAGGTTGCCAAGGCGAAGGGCACCATCATTACGAGTGTGGTGCGTACATGAATCATCTACGATGTCAAACTGAGATCAAGCTGGATTACTGACGTCCACAGGCTCTGGCATATGTAATGGCGAAGACACCGTACGTCTTCCCGATCGTTGGTGGCCGCAAGGTCGACCACTTGAAGGGGAACATTGAAGCCCTGGGCCTGGAGCTCTCGGAAGACGACCTCAAGAAGATCGACAGCGCGGTATGTTTGGTCTCCTCTTCCACTTGTCTTGACTAACAATTATTTTAAAGGTGCCATTTGATGTCGGGTTCCCGATGAACATGCTGTTCGAGATGTTCAAGGACAACGTCAAGTACGAGACCAGCATGGACTCCGGCGACATCGGCCTCCTACAAACCTCTACGCACTTGGACATGCCGAAGAGGCAGCAGGTATGTTTGCGTGGTTGTGCTATGGTTAGAGAATCTCGCTAATCAAATGATAGCCTGTCAAGCCACACAAGCTGGATAAGTGATCTAGTTCCCTGACGGGATGAAAGAAGCGAGCCCTCGTAGGGCTTGCGGTGTGTCAGACATTGCACATGGAAGGACCATATTGTCCCTTAACATCGACTTCAGCAGTAAAGATTAGCTTGCAGAGTATCGGTGCTCACGTCATCAACCCCGCACTAGTGGTCGGCAGTGTCGGAATAGCAATCTATCGGATGTTGGACTGGCTATAACTAGTATACAAAAGTTATGATCGCCTGTTTTCACTTTCCATCCACCGCAAAGTCTCATCGGTCCTTGGCACAACCATTCAACTTGTTCACGTGATTTCTGCAGCAGTCTCTGCTCTCCCAATTTACCTTCTTCTTGTCCATATCCTTCTTTGCCTACGATGCCCGTGTACGAAATCTCCCATATCATCCCCCTGAATGACTCCCAACGAGATGCTCTTGCTACCGCCATCACGAGAATTCACACGGAGCTATTTACAGCTCCCGCCCTTTTCGTCAATGTCCACTTTACAGATGGCTCTTCCAAGATTGCTTACGTAGCTGGTAAACGGGTAAGTGTGTCTCTCCTGCCTTTCTGGGTCTTTTCTGTGTACTCGTACGGATCACTTTCTTTATGTGAAGAGCTTCCTTTTTGAGAAGGAAGACACGCCCACATGGGAAACTTCAAGAAACATATCCCGAAAATGTCGTACGCTGTGAGCTGTGAGCTTCTGTGTGCATCAGAACATCTCGACGTATCGAAGCCCAGAAGCTTTTTTCCGTTCTCTCCCTGCACAGCTACTCAGAGGCCTGCACGTCACACCAAAGATGCTATCAGGCCACCGAACCACTCTCCTCATTAGAACAGTACCCCTTACACGCAACAATCGCCGTCGTCAACTCTTCCCCACACCACAGGTCCACGAAGCAAAGCTTTTCCGTCCAACACAACCCACTAACCCCCCCTTCCAGAAATCAACCAATCACATAACCGCCACTGTCCGCCACGGCCCCTCGCGCAGCCAATCCATGTACAACCAGCTCTGCGCCTCGATCCACCGCGCCTGGACCGAGATTGTCGGCACCGAGGGCGACGCCGAGCTCAGAGCTATCTTCGTGCTGGGCAGTATTGTCGCGGGGTGGGAGGCTGGGTTTCCGCTGCCGCAGGCGGGGGAGGATAAGCAGTGGCTGAGGGAGAATATGGAGGAGTTTGAGAAGAGGGCGGAGGGGGATGAGGATTTTAGGGGGTTGGTGGAGGAGGTGGGGAGGAGGGGGGAGTTGAGGGAGTGATTGGGGGGAGTGGTTTGGGACATGCTTAACTATTGCTTCGAATGGAAGCAATGAACAAACGAAGAGGACAGTTTGCGTGCAATGAACAACACTCTCTTCTTGTCAAAACACGACACGAGGTCCTTCGAAGACTGGGATTGCCTTCCACCTCAACAGCCTGGTTGTCACCGCTTGAGTTTATTGAAGGCACCGCTGTCGTTTCCATCGCGCCTTGTAGACTCCATCAACTCATGACACCAAACGCGCCCCCAAAATGTCTGCAAGGGACTGCTCAAGGAATGCATGCCATAGACGTCCTCCACCTCCTCGATCTTTTGAACAAGGAATCCATTTTCGAGTGCCGCCGTTGAGGTCGACTCCGCTCGACCGTGAATAAATTAGAGACGTATTGGACTCACACACCACCGCCTAGAGTGTCATCAGTCAACCGTCGTGTCCTCCCATTTCTTGTTCTTTGCAGTATGAAGAACAGTGATGATTCTATTCCACATACCAGATCGAGTCGGATGCACGCTCAAGTCACCGTCGAGCCGCTGCTGCCGCTTGGCGGCCATAGTCCGCGCTTTGAGAATCACGTACGAGCCGCCGAATGTCAGGAGGGAGAAGATGGTGATGTTTCGGGCACTAGACAAGCGTCAATGCCGGGTTCTTGTACACACCGGGAAAGATGCTCCGGGTTGATAGATGGAGCGGTAAGAGTACGGACGACTGCACTTACTTGAGGTAGTGTGAGAAGCTTGCCATGGCTGATTGCTGCTTAGGGAATTGATGAGGGTGACGGAGCGGTTGGAGTGTGTGCAAGACGTGAATGTTGTCAATTGCTGAGTAGCTGGATAGCCACAGTTGCGGAGGGCACGCGACCAACACCCTCCCGTCCCCGCGTTGTCTCCTCCGAGGTGAACCAGGGTCCCTGGCGGTAAAGTGCGGCAGATCGATTATTTATCTCGACATTTTCGAACTTTTGGTAAACCCAGGCTTGTAGTGAGGCGCGAAGAGCACCACACACCCATATCGAGCTTCTCTTCAAACAGAAAGATTGCAGCAGACTCTCAAAATGCCAGCGAAACAAAGAGCGCCTATAGGCCGCGCCCCCGCACAAGAAAACTCCACCATAAGTACTCTCGCGCGCTATCCCCCCACTGCCATGCGTACTGACCCGCCCTCACAGCTGATCCTCGCTTCGCTAACCTCCAAACCGACCCTCGATACCGACTACCATCCAAGAAACATACCCGCGTCAAGCTTGACCGACGGTTTGAGCGCATACTGCAAGACAAGGATTTTTCGCGAAAAGCTCGCGTCGATAGATATGGGCGCAAGATTGAGGAGGACCAGAGAAGGGCAGGATTGAATAGGCTATATCAGCTGGAGGACGAAGATGAGGATAAGGATGAGGATGGGGCCGACGATGATGCGGATGTACGGAGGGAGCTGAGGAGGGTGGAAAAAGGCTACGATCCTGCGCGCGAGGGCGGATTCTCAACATCTGAGTCGGAATCGGAATTGGAATTGGAATCGGAGTCAGAGGAGGGAGACAGCACGGATGAGGAGATCGAAGAGGCGGAGCTAGCGGAGGATGTGGTTGAGGAGGCGCGGGAGGCGGATATACCCATGGGCGAAGTATCATCAAGACTTGCAGTAGTAAACCTAGACTGGGACAACATCCGCGCCGTCGACCTCATGGCCGTCGCCTCCAGCTTCGCGCCGCCAGACGGCCGCATCGAAAACGTGACCATCTACCCCAGCGAGTTCGGCCGCGAGCGCATCGAGCGCGAAGAGCTCGAAGGCCCACCCCGCGAGATCTTCGCCAGCTCCGCCTCTCGAAACGCAGACGCCGCATCCGACGACGGCGGCGCCTCGTCCGAGGAAGACGACGACGACCGCATCAAGCGCCAACTCCAATCCGCCGACACAGGCGAGGACTTCGACTCCACCGCGCTGCGCGCCTACCAACTCGAGCGCCTCCGCTACTACTACGCCGTGCTGACCTGCTCCTCCCCCGGCACCGCAAAGGCCCTCTACGACGCTATGGACGGCCGCGAGTACCTCTCCTCCGCCAATTTTTTCGACCTGCGCTTCGTGCCGGACAGCGTGTCCTTCGACGAGGATAAACCCCGGGACAGTTGTGAGAGGGTGCCGGACGGGTACCGGCCGAACGAGTTTGTGACGGACGCGCTGACGCATAGTAAGGTGCGCTTGACGTGGGATGCGGATGATCGGACGAGGAAGGAGGTGCAGAAGCGCGCGTTTTCGAGGAAGGAGGTTGATGAGAATGATTTGGCTGCTTATGTGGGGAGTGACTCTTCTGACAGCGAGGAAGAGGAGGGTGCGGGGGGTGACGTAGAGGCTCAAGTGACTGGCGCTTCGGCGAAGAGCGCGAAGGAGAGGAAAGCTGCGGCTCTGCGCGCTGCGTTGGGGCTGTCGGCTGAGCCGTCGACTAAGTCCAAGTCTAGGAAGGATGACGGTCCGGTCGGCGATATGCAAATCACATTCTCCTCCGGCCTGTCCTCCGCCCCCGCCCGCACCTCTGTCTTCGAGAACGAGCCCGAAGAAACGACGAAAGAGAAGTATATCCGCAAAGAAAAGGAGCGCAAAGCGCGGCGGAAGGAGCGCGCCAAAGCCAGCAGAACCGGCGAGCCTGTCGACGAGCCCACCGTCAGCAGCACCAAAACCGATGCTACCAATGACACAGAACAGACAAAGGCCGTGGAGGCCGAGGACCCCTTCAACGACCCCTTCTTCACCGACCCCACCGGCACCGCCGCCCGCGCCGAAGCCAAGAAACTCCGGCGCGCAGAGAGAGCGCAGAAGCGCGCTGCGAGAGAGAAGGAGGAGGCCGCGGCCGCGGCGCAGCGAGCGGAGCTGGAGCTGCTGATGGTGGAGGATGAGGAGGCGAGGAGGGTGCGGCATTTCGACATGAATGAGATTGCCCGGGAGGAGAAGGCGAAGAGGAAGGGGAAGAGGGGGAAGAAGGTAAGGAGAGAGGAGGCGGAGGGGGAGGGGGAGAAAGTGGGGGAGGGGTTCGAGATGGATACAAATGATCCGAGGTTTGCGAGGTTGTTTGAAAGGCATGAGTTTGCGATCGATCCGACGAATCCGAGGTTTAAGGGGACGGGGGGGATGAAGGCGCTTTTGGAGGAGGGGAGGAGGAAGAGGGGGAGGGGTGGAGAGGATGATGAGGTTGGGGAGGATGGGGAGGGGGAGGAGAGGGGGAAGGGGAAGAGGAGTAGAATTGAGGAGGGAGCGGAGAGTGGTGGGGAGGATATCGAGAAGTTGGTCCAGAGGGTGAAGGGGAAGGTCAGGAGGAGCGCGAAGGCATAGGAAAGGACGAAGGAGGGACACAGTGTATTCTGCATGTACAGTGACTGGGTAGTTCAGCCAAAGGAAAGTGTCGATTAATGAGAGGAACACTCTTGGTGTTTAGTACTTGCACAGTAACGTCCTGTGTTTAGAGGACCATATTGCATCGAAGTTCAATACAAATGTTTCAATGTCAGTCGACAGAGTACATCATTCTAGGTTGTACGGCTGCGTTGTGAAGTCCTCTTCGTCTTCCGCTGACTGCCCAACATGGCGAGTAGATAAATAATTGATGCCACACTCGCTCAGACCAGCGAGAGCTTGCCCCGGGTTAGACAGTTGGCGGATCCGGTAGATGCCAAGTGGTGCCTCAGAGCTCAAAACAGGCAGCTGGAAATATTTGCTTGGTTTTCCAAGAGCTTGCGGCTCCCTCATGCGCAGACAAACTATTCCTGTAATTCGCTAATATGGCAGATGAGCATGAAGCCGTGAAAACACGTCCCCCGCTGTTCATATCTCCGTACTTCGCAACGGCAAAGATGGTTGTAGAAGCACCTAGATTTAGGAGACTACACACCGTACTTTACTAGAACGTGAGACTGTTCCTATCGGAGCTCCGGCGACATACCTAGGGTTCAAGCAGCGCCAGGTGACGCATTGATGAGAGCACAGCAGAGATGAACTCATTGCTGCACGTGGTGAGACTCCAATGCGGTAGCCAGACCACGGAAAACGCCAGAAGCAAGACCGTCGAATATAGTGCCGTAAGAAGTGCTGGATTGGTGTCACCGTTCATGAACAGTGTTCAACAACTGCTGTGACCATGATCATTCTGCCAGTGCTATACTTGTCCCAGAGCGGCCCTTATCAGTTCGCTGTCCTGGCCGAAGACGAGAATTGGCAGAGGATGCACAATCGATGCTCTCCATTGCAGGTGGCCGTCTTGCATGTTGTAACTATGGCTTGAAACAAAGCGTTATGATGAGTCAGTTGTCATTTTCAGGAGCAGGGCTGAGTACAACTGCAGCTGCAGTCAGCGTTGCACAACCACTCGACCACAAGTCACTGGAGTATGTCCAGCTCAGCCAGAGCCGACGGACGCAGAGAGATGCATGTCAGCAACTGCCTTCTCAAGCTACTGAGGGACCGAGAGGGCGCTCACACTGAGCACTACATGCAAGCGACACACCGACATCGACAGTATTAAAGTTGCAGCGAAGCGAAGCAGGATCTGACAGACAGTGAGACATTGATCCCACGATAGCGGCGGAACCTACCGGGCCGCCGTGACGGTAAAGCCAGGGTCCCGCTCTGGCGGCACGGGACGGGCCAGTCCGTGCGTCACGAAGGGACAATTGGAATAATTATGGGCTTGGCGGTCGAGGGTAAGACAATACGAGACGCTCAGTGGGTGAAAGGCTCGTGGATGTGCTTCCTCGGTTCATAGGATAAGACCGCGGAGATTACACCTAGGACATCGAAGGATGAGACGACCTTACTCCTGCTGATCAGCCATCCGTGGCCTTGCTCGCCCATCTCGCGGGCGCACTGCCGAGGTTTGTTTCAGCAGAAGCAAAAAAAGAAAGGAACAGGAACATTGGAGGCGTCGACGGCCATCTGCCCCCATCATACGACTCCTGAGTTCTGACTCCAGCTGGGGCACACAGCAGATCGTATGACTGGTCGCACACTGGAAAACATCCACGGGCCAGACTTCCGGTCTCTGCTTCGCTGGGCGTGCCTTCTGGCCAGATAGGGACACGAAGGCCTCAGGTTGGGCTGCCATGCTGAATAATGGCACACACGCATGATGCGTGGCTTGCTTTTTGGGTCAAAACTCCAAGCGCCTGTTTGGTGGGTTTGGCCGCTGCTTGCTGAAGGATCAGCTGCGCCTCTCTGGCGGGTTTCGTGTCACCGAGGGAAGAAGGGCCGAACGGTTGACGCGGCACTAGTTGGCTTGGTGGGTCGGAGAGTTTTTGCAAGCGCCCGGGGCATTCTAGACTTGAGTGCTTGCAGGTGCGTGCATGTGGCATAGGTGGATGTCACCGGACTGGTTGTCATGATGGCATAGACTTTTGATGTAGAAAGTCTGGTTTTGTAGGTAGCTTAGAAGCGTCTGCGCTTCAAGATAGTGAGCTGAAGAATTAGCCATTACCCTTCACCACAACTGCATTGTCAACGCTGTCACGGCAGCCGACAGAATAGCCTCAAGCACTGCTTCCCTTTGCCGTTAGAATGAACAAACAGAGATGAAAAGCCCGCTCGCTCGCTCGCTCTGGAGATAGTCGTGATATGTCATAACCTCGTGTCCGTACTCAAAGAAATGCCGTGCACTCTCAATTTAACAGAGTGGTGAAGGCTCTGTCCCTACACTGAGCTGAGCCAGCTCTACAATCGCCTCATCAACACCAGAGTCAATGTTGGGTATGACCCTCTTCGGTCTGAGGCAGACTTGTTAGCATGATGCTGCACTCACTGCGGGGCATGAAGGCTTACGGATGCCTTGTACAGCTATCGCACCGCCGATGGCTGCATTTCACACAGACCCTGATCCCCTGGATGAACAGCGTCTCGCACCCCTCGCAGAACCAGCGGACTCTTATCCTCGGCTTTTTGTGCACTCTTCGTTTTCGTGAGGACGCGCAAACCTGTGTTTCTGAATCTGAATCCTGCGCTGGAGCGTCACCTGGATATCCGGCCGGGTATTTGTCCTTCTTGGCGGGATCCCTGGGGCACTTGGTACAGCGCGTGTGCGCGCAATTCTGGCACGCTGTGGATGTCGCTGGTATGAACAGCGTCTGGCATTTGTGGCAGGTGCGGCGGATCCTCTGCTTAATGGGCTTGTAAACTCTGACCTTCTCTTGCTCCTGACCGCTGCTATCTGTCAGCGGTTCGCCCGCTCGTCGATGCCTCTGCCGTAGAGGTCCCTCCATGCCAGCTATGACACCATCTCCATCACTCTCTTTATCCTCTTGATCGAGCGTCGTCACGCTGCCCAAGCCATTGACATGTTTCTTGGCGGGATGCCGTGGACATTTTTTGCACCGCACATGCTCGCACTTGTCGCAGACCTTGTTTGTACCGAACATCGTGTCGCAGTGGTGACAGCTTCGATGTACTCGCATCCGTATGGGCTTCTGCACTCGATTCAGGTTGCCTGCTAGGTTCGGCGCTGACCAGTCCTGTTGCTCGAAGGGCAGTCCGAATCTCGCGAATAGCGCCCGCGCTGGCTCTTGCTGCTCGACTTCCGTTTGCGACGGAGAAGGGTCGACGGTGGAGGCGGGCGGCGCAACTGCGTCAAAACTCCATGTGGGCTCGGGTAGTCTAAAAGTACCAGTCAGTCGGAGATCTTGATATCTGAACTTTCCATGGTCCTGGGCGAAGTTACCCGCTAGAAGGAAGTTGCTCCACAGTAGTGGAGGTGGATTCCTTGGTAGAAGAGCCAGAGTCCAACCCGCTCACCGTCGCAACAGCATCTTTACCCGATATCCTGCTCATCCACGTCGTCTTCAGCTTCCTGGCGTAACTGGTCGAGCTCTCCCGTCGGTCTTGTTGGTCCGCGACTGGCGTAGCCGGCGCTATCGCAGTCATCACGTATGAATAAAGGTTGCCACGGTTGGAGCGGTCGCCGGCACGAGAAGTTATACCGTTACACCCAGCGTTCCAGACGAGAGCCGAGTGTGAGCCTTAGTGGGATGGTTGACGTTGTTGGTCAGAATTGTCGTAACGACAGGAATTCTATATCGGTTGTAATGATGTGAGATAATATGGTCGACCCGAGCGCTACAACAGCCACCTCGAGCAAAGCTAGCGGTGCCCAGTAGCAACAGGCAGTAGATGCTGACAGTACCGCCTGGTCTGAGTATTTGTGCTACAATTGTTTTGTGTGCAGTCCGGGGAAGTGAAATGATTAAAGCTAAGCAGATAAGGCGACCTCGGAGGCTCCACCAGAACCCAAAGAGCTGGGACGTCCACTGTTTATTAGGCGGGGCGGCTGGGAGCGGACGGGCAATGCTCGGTGATGATTATCGATCAGGCATGCTCCATGCAGCGACAAGCCGACAACGAAGGAAAGGGGGACCCAGTTGCGGGAGTGGCACGATGCTCAGCAGCGGCAAGGCAGCACACCAGAGAGGAGAGGACAGCAGACAAACGGATGCGAAAGCAATTTTACTCGTGCCTACGAATGGCATGCCCGTGCTCGTACGCTGTGCCTTGCTGATTGACTGGTACCGACGGCGGCAAGCAATTTTGGTCTGCCGGAGAGAAGAAACATGGAACCTTGGAAGTCGGTCAAGACCCTTTCCTTCGCACGGCCCAGCGATGGAGCGCGGACTGGCGGCTGCTTCAATGTTGGTTGGACGAGTTCAAGCAGCGTGTTGCCCTCGTGCACATCTCGCTATTCCCAATGCTCGCTGGCGTAAAGCCCGTGTCAGCCAAGCCAGCTCCGCGGGCCCTCCCATCCGTCCCCGAAACCGCCTTCAACTGCCTTACCTTACTCCAAGCAAGGACAGCCCATTCATCGACGACATACGCCTTCTAGAAAGGGTTGAGACTTGGGATATGCTGGGCACGCATGACAGCTCAACATGCCGCAGGCATAGAAATGTACGAGAACCGCACCCGAGCGTCTACCCCTGGCCATCGAAATCTTCTCGATCGCGCCACCAACGCGGGATCCATTGATGCCACCCGCAGGTTCCGGTCCCCAACTTGTAAGATGTTGTAATGAGTGGTCTGCGATCCTGTAGCATGAATTCATGAAGCAGACTGCGAAACAGCCGTTGCAGCTGCTGGAATTGCCTGCAACTGTATCGGCCATACCCAGCAAACAAGCCCTCTGACGAAGGGAAACCCGCTGCCGTTTGAGTAGAGATCGGCATATCGCGATGGTCCGATCCGCTCAGACATCACGCCAGAAAGAGCCAAAGAGCGAAAAGGAGAGGCCGTTCAGGGAAGTCCGCTTCTTCTGTGTATCACGCCAATGTCTCCTGCCTTCCGCCAGACTCCAACAGTTTGTCCCCACTCCACGGCGACAGGGGATCCGGATCCAGCAGGAGCTGCCTCCATCCGCCTGGATGCGATGCTGAATGCACGATAGCGTTCTGCTGCTGTGTCACCTGGTTGTGGTCTGAGT
>JAKLMF010000476.1:0-10749 GCA_022813555.1 Botryosphaeria agaves | reverse complement strand
AACTGGGATAATCTCGTCGTGGTTGTGTTGTTTGTTTCCTCGTCGTAGTGCAACCTACGCCCTCTCGAAGTATCTCCTGTCGAAACTGTCTTCCCATTAGCGTCTTCAAGAACCAAGCACAAGCCGTCTCGTTAAAGCTGTGTTTTCCGGTTTCTCGCCATGTCTTCGAACAATTCGAATGTCAACGTCTCCAAGACATCCAACACCGCGGATGATGCGTCGTTAAAGAGCACTTCGACCGCGAGCTCTACCACTCGGCTCCTCAAGTCTATCTTCAAGAAAGACCAGCACCCTCCGCGATCGCATCCTCCACCGAGCTCTAAGAAAGCGGATTATGCCGAAGCGGCGGCCGTCTACCTCTCTCTGAGGTAGTGTATGGCTACGAGAGCGTCGATCCATGAGTCTCAAACGAGACAACATCCAATCTTTTGAGGTTTGGTTGGCAAAGTGGGTCTGGAAGGGGACGGAGACGACGTCGGAGGTGTAGTGTACTCTTCGTCGTTGTGCAGAGGCGTGGACGGAGTGGAGTAGGAGCTGTCAGTGAAATGCCACCATCTTGGGCAACTTCAGAGTGGAGAGGGTTTCGTTCGATGCCCCCTTCCGCTGAGAATCTGTCATCTGTTCCTGTTCTCTATCTAATTTTCCACCGTATGTTTCTGATAGCAGCTCCTGTCTGACATGTAAGCGCCTTGATGTTCGCCGAAGAGCAGTGAAGGGTGATGATGAAACGGCACATCAAGGTTGTGATGAAGCTGCTCCGCAACGAAATTAACGTCGCGGGTGACTCCGCTGGCGCGTGATGTGGTACAGGTTCTATGCACGTGCTACAAGTAATTGAAGCCTTCGCTGATGCTACTTCATCTTCGTCATCATTGATCAATCTAGACCATCTTCTTCTCATTTCTCTTGAAGTGAGATCCACGCTCCACTTACTCTGCCCTGCATCGTCACACCCCAAGGCTATCCGTTGAGGGTTCTTGGATCATAGGAACTGCATCTCCTTCACATTCACAACCGCCCCCAACTCAAGTCAGTTCACACCATCTCAACGTCTGCTCAGCATCATGGCATACAAGCGGAGGAGACAGACGGACGACTATGGCGACGACTTTGCCAGCAGCGACGACGAGGTCTTGACGACACGTCATGAAATCGTTCAACCATGGCATGTCAAGCATAGCAAGTCCAAAGCCGCGGCTTCACAACCTCCACCGACGACCTATCGCACCACTCAAACCTCTCGTCAGCTCTTTAACCAGAAGTTGCCTCCTCAAGGCAACAACGCGTTCAATGTTGATCCGGACGACTTCGACCCGCGCAACGCGATGGATGATGATTACGAAGCCGAGCCCGATGAGGATGATGAGCGCTCCACGTCAACGGGTCTCTTCATTGCGCCTCCTGCTGCTCGCAGGTCCAACTGTCAAGGCTCTGGTGCTACTCCGTCCAAGTCCACGTCACGTCGCCACTCTCGTGTCAACGCAGAGAACCCAGGGGTAAGTAGAACACCTGGAATGTATGGTTTCATTTGCTGATTGTAGACAGGATCAGAGCAACACGGCGTCATCACCTCCAGTGCATCTCTCCAAAGCTCACGAGTTGAAGCTGCAACTCAAAGATGGCCTTCACATCTTCAACGGCGGCTCACGCAAACGTCTGCCGGAACACGACCCTGAGAACTACGAAATTAAGCGCATGCGTACGGAGGAGTCTATGAGCTGGGGCGACATCGCCCGAATCCTCAATGAACGCCGCATCGCTGCAGGTGGGATCAGCCCTTCCGACGGCACCGAATACTCCAGCTAACCGCTCACCAGGCAAGTCGCCATCCCTGACTGAAGCCGCAGTATACGGACGCTTCGTACGCAACGGCCCCCGCATCGCTCAAGCTAATGGGGAAGGCTTCAATCCTTCCGATTACATGCATCTCAAGAACGCTAAGACGGTCGAGCATCAAGTTGTCGCTCATCCTAAGTTTACTACGCGCCAGGACGAAACGCTGGTACAGGCATACGCGGAGATCCAGGGACAGTTCTGGGAGAATGTGGCGATCAGGTTGGATGAGCTCTGCGGCAAGCGGTTCTCGGCTGAGGCGTGCGCGAAGCGCTATCATTGCATCTAGGGAGTGCTGTGAGGATGGCGCATGAGGGAGCTGTGACTGTACGACGTCTCGGGCTTTCTCACATAAGGTCAGTCTCTCCTGCCCTTGGCTTTACTGTGGCAGGATTGCCCGTAGGTATCAGTTAGCGGACGTGGGTGGTGAACGGCGTGGATGTGGGTTCTGGGAGAAGAGAAGAGCACATATGGCCCATGTTGTGAAGGCTTTCTTGTTCTCGTAGTATAGAAAATTCTGACACAAGCCATTGAACGGCTTCTACTGGAGCGAGATATGTGAGTAGAAACACCCAGTGCGATCAAAGAATGACGGTCATACAGCGTATGTCACATTAGCCATTGGCTATAAGCGCTACGCTAACCATCTAAATACGCACAAATCATTATCCAGGCTTACATCGGATAGAGAGTTTTCAGAGCTTGCTCGACTCACCCTCCTTCGCGATCTCAATCACCAACTTCCCGAATTGAGTGCCCTTCTTCATATCCTCGAAGATGCCATCGATCGCTTCGATGTTGTCCATTCCATGCACTACGCGCGAGATCACTGGTTTCAAGTGCTTGGTCCTCACGAACTCAACCATGTCCGCGAACTCTTTCCGAGAACCCATGGTTGAGCCGCGTACGTCCACGTTCTTCAGCACAGCGCTCATCAGGAAGGGCATCTTCGGCCCGGTCGTCATTCCGTATACTACAATGACACCTCCCGGCTGTCGATCGAGTCAGCTAAACTCCACAGAGATGCTGGTTGAAGACAGGCGAGGTGGCACGGAAGATGGAACTCACCTTCAACAACCTCTGCCCTTTGTCGACAATATCCCCACCAGCCCCATCAATAATCGCATCCAACATCTTCCGTCCCTTTGGCAGCATCTCCATCAACTTCTTCTCCCACCCCTCCTCTTTATAATTCGCACCCCCAGCAGCACCCAATTCCCTCGCCCTTTTCAGCTTCTCCTCGCTCCCACTCGTCACAAAAACATTGCACCCGGCCGCACTCGCAAACATCAGCGCCATCAGCGCCACCCCC
This sequence comes from Botryosphaeria agaves, assembly GCA_022813555.1. NCBI lineage: Eukaryota > Fungi > Ascomycota > Dothideomycetes > Botryosphaeriales > Botryosphaeriaceae > Botryosphaeria > Botryosphaeria agaves. The sequence goes on along the minus strand of JAKLMF010000476.1, from coordinate 7,604 downwards.
CCTCCAATCCCCGTTACCAGAATGTTCCGTCCAGCAACCGCATTCCCGCTCTTACTAAACACCGCGCGCCAAGCCGTCAACCCCGTCAACGGCAGCGCGGCCGCCTCAACATCATTCAGATGCAGCGGCGCTTCCTCTAGTTCACTCGCCTCCAGCACCATCGTCTCTGCCAACGTGCCGTTCGCATTGAACTTCGTCCCGCCCATTATCGCATACCCTTTCGGACTTTCCGGGCCCTCCGGCGCATCTTTCCAACCCATTCCAGGATTCAAGATGACGCGCTTGCCGCGCCATTTCTGGGCTTCTTGGGAAGAACCGGTGGCAGTGACTACACCGCAGCCGTCGGCGCAGAGGGGCACGCCGAAGGTGGTGCCGGGGTAGAGGTGCTGGCGGATGAAGAGGTCGCGGTGGTTTAGGGCAGCGGCGGAGAGGCGGATTACGACTTGATTTTCTGTGGGGGTGGGAGAAGGAACGGTGATTTTTTCGAGGGGATAGTAGACTTGGCCGGGTTTGCCGTCGACCTTGCGGATGGAGATTGCGGTCGGCATGATGGTGGGGGTGTAGGTGGGGTTGAAGAGGTCGGTGGGTGTTGGTCTGCAGATGAGGTAGCAGCGGTGATGTTTAGTCAATTGAGCAAGAAACGTAGAAAGATATGCTTGTCGAGCATACAGAGTTGAATATTGTTAACCAAACTTGACCGCGTTCGCGACTACTCTAACTATTTTTCGAAAGCATATCCGAGGTAGATGATGATGCCGTCAGTCCTGGTCGATACATGACTCGCCGCTCCGGAGATTCCGAGTCATAGCCTTAACTCCGACCCCGAGTCCAACTGCCCTCGTCTGCTTCATCTGTTCACAAGCGCAAGCCATTGCTTGAGAAGAACTTGTCGCATGAACTTATCGGTGATGGTCGAGTGTCGCTGCGCTGTCTGGCTTACGTAGAGGTCTCCCCTAGCCTATTAGATTCGCAGGTGAGTCATGTCGTTATTCTGAGAGACGAAAGCCTCCATGCACTGTTCTGAGGTCAATTATCAGCTAAGAAAAACATACAGAAGCCTGTGACGTCTTCGCTGCCACTGGTGCTGTAATGAGTAACTTTGCGCCTGCCGTCGTTCGTGACAGTTTCGTCTACCATGGTGCTCTCTACGTTGACGTGGGAAACCTGAACCGACACCCTCGAGCGAGTGTGGATGAGCTCACTGCCTTGCTACGACCGGAGCTTTTGAAAGGGGCTAAGAACTCGAAGAAGTCCAACATTTCATCTCCAAAAGACCAGGTGGGTCACTGGTACGAAGCCCAGCTTCGTCATTACGGCCTTCCGCCTTCAAAAGATAAGAATGCAGCCAAAGTCAGGCTGCTTGGGGCGTTGAACGAAGGAAGACTGGAGGTACCTCCGCACATCAGAACGCTTGAAGCAGACCTAAAGAAGGAATATGCGACAGCGAATCGGAAGGCGAAAGCAGCTCTCAAAGCTGCTCAGTCGGGGCAAAGTAGCACCACTGGCGCGAACGTAGTCTTGACCACTACTCCAGCAAAGAAAAAGCGGAAGCAGAGCGACACAATGGAGAACAGCCTAGAATCACCAGCTGTGACACACAAGGCCAGAACAACAGCAGGCACACCGGACAATCCCACGACAATTTCACCTCAGACAGCAAGGCGACCAATCCAGACGGCAAGATGTTCTAGAGGAGGGAAATTCTCGCAAGGAGGAGGAAGAAACGCTAAAACAGCGAGTAACAGCACACCCCCGGAGCAATCAGTGACAGTTACTCGGCCTCCCAAAGCAGCAAAGTCTCCTAAGAAGCCATCAGTCAGAGAAAACACTCCAACCAACGCACCTACCACCAACAGCAATCGCCCCTCAAAAAAGCAGAAAGCCTCCAAACCCACCCCAGCCTCTCCCATAAAATCCGAAGAACCCCCCTCCGACCCCATGGACATCGAACCCGCCCTCTTCGCCGTCACCGGCGTCTACAACATCACCTGTGACTCCCCAGTCGTCTCCCCAGCCTCCGACCTCCGTCTCTTCCTCCACTCCGAGGGCTATAAAACCTGGGGCGCCTTCTCCTGGGGCCCGTACAGCGGCACCATCCTGATGAATCCCGGTCCAACTTCCCTCTCCACCTTCAGCCCCGTCAGCTTCGGATGGCGGGCTCGGGACAGTAGGACCAGGGCGAAGCGGTTTGGGCGGGGATGCACGGGGTTTGTGTGGTTTGGGGAAGGGGGCAGGATCAGCGGGACGTTTTCCGATTTGCTTGGAGAGGAGAGGGTGGATTTCGGGGGAGTGAGGAGAGCCGGCCCGCTGTGGTGTGGGAGGAGTGCGGAGAGTTTTGAGCGGGAGTGGGATGGGTTTGTTGGGGAGGTTTACGGGGGGAGAGAGGGTTAGGGTACGTGTGAGGTCTTCTCCGATAGTGCTGGGATGCGCTACTTATGATTGGAAGTGTGGATAGCTTGTATAGGAGACATCCTTCTGATTGGCTAGGTTAGGTGTTCTTGAAGCTGCTTGGGGACGGTACGAGACCGGACTTGGAGGGTTTCTTCTATCTGTGACAAGCTTTCGCCTAGACTCCTACAATATGTAGAAGCTTACGTTTTCTCAACTTGGCTAAGGGCAGTCAATACGATTGACCAAACTTACTGCCAGAGATCCACGGGACTCACCTCTTAGGTTCGTGCAAAACATGCGCACGATGGTACAACAACTCGCAAACTTTCTTACTCGGTTCGTCCAGATATTCGGGCGGCTCCCTGATTTTGAACCCGCCTTTAGGACCGACCTCAAACAGCTCTCCAGAGGTCTCACTCGAACCCAGCATCGCCTCGAAAGCCTCAATGACGCCTTGCATAGGGGTCAGTATGCCTTCCGCTTCAACCTTGTCGTAGAAAGCGCCTGTTGAGATATTCGTCCGCACAACGTTCGGGCAGACCGCGTTCATGGTGATCTGCTCTTCTGGGAGGTACTTGCCGTAGGAGCGGACGAAGCCGACCACGGCACTGGACGCCTGGTGTTAACAACGATGAGCGAAACTACGAGACTTCAGGCATCACTCACTGCTTGGCTGCAGTGTACACAGGCAGCGTAGGCACGCAATAGAACCCGCACACAGACGCCACGCAGCAGACTTTGCGACGCATCAATCAGCCCTGTTCATCATCACGTGCCACAACCCTTAAACAAACTCACTCTTTCCCCTAAACCCATGCTGCGGCTCCTGCCGCCGAAACTGCTGCACCGCCAGCGCAACGGTGTACAGCACACCATTCACGTCCGCATCAAGCACACCTAACTCCGGCTTTGCCCAGCTCTTAGAACTGGGATCATTCGGGATCCACGCGCGCTCGTTGATGCCGGCAATGGGAAACACATAATCAACACGGCCGAACTCCTTGGCCGCTTTGTCCCAGGCGGCGACTTGCTGGTCCCAGCTGGTCACATCGACTTGGGCGGCGAAGGCGACTTTGGAATTGGAAGCGGTGTTGAGTTCGTCAGCGAATGCGTTGGCGCCGTCGATGTCGCGGTCGGCGAGGTAGACTTTGGCGCTGAGAGATAGATGACGTTAGGAAGCGGTGCGGAAGGGGCAGCTGAGGAAGTGTGATGTGGTTACCCTTTTTGGACCAGCATTGATACGACGGCGCGACCGATGCCGCTCGCACCGCCTTTTTGTGCGTATGAGCGAGAATATGTGTGGCTTGGGGAAGGGGACAATACCTGTAACGTAGGCGAACTTGCCCTGCTCTGACATCGTGTTATGATGTGTTTAAAAGTTCGAATGGAGAACACTACCAAGTGAATGGTAATACTTGGGGAAGTTCACTCTGGCACCAGACGTCGGTTTGTACTTTGTGTGAACTTGCATCCTTGAGGGGCTTCGCACTAAGAACCCCGCAATTGAAAGAAAGCAATGGGAGCGCGGAAGACATCGCCCTTTTGCACTGCTGAGACGAACTCACTGACTCATTGTTAGACCAACCCTCGAAAGAAAGCGAGGGGGACCTCGGGCGGTGATTCGGCCCGACGTGTACGTGGATGGCACGCCCTCAGCAGAAGGAGCCGGACTCCAAAGACCTTCTGCTGCTACCGTCCACTCGTAACTACCAACTTCAGTGCTCAGTACCCAGGTATCAGACACGCAGCTGCTCCATACTGCTAATATGCCGGACTGTTTGAGCGGACATATAATAGGAGGTTCTGTAACAAATCTATGCATCTACAGGTTCCCCCCCCAACAGCTGTTTCCGCCCAGCCAATGTTCGCATTTACAGCCTTCCACTTCAGCCCAACCGTCTTTCTTGCCTCTAGACCAGGGGTTGGCATATACCACCGCTCTCATGGCCTTGCCCTCTAATGACTGATCATACTTTCTATTCATTACTTCTTCCCAACCCTCACGCGCCCGAGCATGGTATTTGACTGCCAGCCCATCCTGACCAACCTTCTCACAGATGAATGCCAAGCCGCGGACTGCACTCAAGGTAGCTGGGTGTTTGACTCCCAGAGCTTGGTCACGACCTTCCACAAGCCGTAATTGCAGTTCGAAGCTGCGCTGATAATCTTCCATGTTCCAAAACATGTAGGCCATGCTGCAGACGCTGCGCAGCGTGTCTGGATGCTCATATCCAAGCTGCCGCTCACGTTCGTCCAACACAAACTTGAGCAACGCTTCGGCCTCACCGTATCGTCCCTGGTATACACGCTGTGATCCAAGCTTGTGCATGACACTCAACGTTTCAAGGTTAGTTTTGCCCAGCAAACGCTGGTAACCTTCCAACGTCTCTTTTAAAATCTCTGCGCACGCATCAAGTCCACCGGCCTGATTACCGACGGCCCGCCAAAGATTGAACTTGACACGGTAAGCTTCCAGTGACCCCGAGTCTAGACGTTGATCCCACCGCGAGATAGCATCGCGATACAACCTCTCGGCCTCCATGAGTCTACCATGGGATTCATAGATTTTACCGATACTCTGCAGGCTGCGGATAACCGGCTCGCCGAGAGGCCCAAAGACATGCTCTTGCTCCCGGAGACCACACTCACACACCGAAACTACGCACTGCGTGATCGCAAGGAGGTAGTCAGACGAGACGTCGACGCCGAAGACCCAATGCTGTAAGGACTCTTGCATCATTATCAGGTGTCCGCCGAAGTCGCCAACAAGGGGTTGAAGCCCGACAAGCAGGGAGAAGAGCGCGAAAGCCGAGGGGGACTTGAGGAACGAAGCGACTTCCGCTAGAAGGTAGTTCTCTGCTGGGCCGGAGTTTTCGAGATGAGAGTGCCAGCTAATGGCAGCATATATGGTGAAGGCAGTAGGATCATCGTTGGAGATCTTGTAATGTGACAGCCTTTCCAGATCGTCGATTTTGATATCACGGAGGTGTGCGAGACAGGCCTCCGCACTGCACCGATGAGCTACATCTAGAGAAACGAAGAGGACTGTAGTGGAGTTATCTGCAGCACTCTGCTGCTCCTTTGGATTCGTTAAGAATTCCCTGATTGATGTGTGGGCGAATCGGACCGTTCCATCATCATGGATTTCTATTAACGGAGTACAACAGCTAGTGATGAACTTCTCAGGTTGGAAGCGTAAATCGTGGTTGATTTTAAGATTATCCACGGCTATGGCATCGACAATCTCTTTCAAATGTAAAGGGCGGAAGGCGACAGCAACCCATGCGAAGATCTTCGAGGCCAATGCCCTCTGTGACGATTTGAGACGCTGGGCAAGCCGATAGATTATTGCGCGATACAGCTCTACAAGACCTTGCGGGAGATCATCAAGCGCACTTAGCAGGTCTTTGACAGTCGGCTGATTTCTCAATTCCAATAACAGCATCTTCGCCCTTCTAACAGTTAGATCGGTATGACAGCGGGTATGAGGACACGTACCAGAGGAAACTGCCCTCCGATCTGCTCTTGAGCCGGTCGGTAACAAGCCCATCTAAGTCCATGAAGGCCGAGAACTCCGAAAGTTTCAGGGAGGCTACCTCTCGACTGATGAAAGAGCTTATATCATGTTCGTTCTGTTGTTGGATCCAAATACCGAGGCCGTTTCCGGCTTCCGTAGCGCTTCTGATATCTTCTTCGTCTCGACTTGCAACGAACACTTTGGACGCCTTGGACTCCATCTACGATGCACCATGGCTGCGAGAAAGACGGGAGAGACTGCAAAAAGACCTTCCAGAGGGGCTCAAAATTTCGAGGTTGTTGCTCACAACTACCTCCATACAGAGGACGAAGCTGGTCCATGAAAGTACTGGCCTTATCTGCACTGATTTGATCCATTACCTGCACCAAGAACGAGCGTGCGAGACAGTCGGCGGAGTTCTGGTTGGGTTCGCTCTGATCAAAGAAGAAGTAGAAAACAGCAGAGTTGGGATGGCTGGTTTTGAGAGAGCGTATCACTGAAGACGTGAGGAAGGTTTTGCCTGAGCCCGCACGACCTCTGACGTGCAACATTCGATCTGCGTGCCCGTCGGATATCCATTGACTGAAGGTTGTCTCATTTTCAAGCCAGGATCCAGAGTTGGGCAATGCCCACCGCTGGATCTGGCTCTGCTTGTCTTGGTGGTCACATGGAGCAAGCCATAACCGGATGTTCTTGTCAAGAGTCGATGAGTTGTGTTCACCAATATCTTCCGATCTAGTCAGCCTAGTGCTTGAAGCGCATACCGCTAATATCCACTTACTCTTTGTGTCTTTCAAAGTTAGGACCATGGCCCACGCAACGCTTTCTCGATCGACCAGAATGCTGTGACGCTGAATGCGCTCTAGTATGTCCTTGAATTCCTGGTTGGGACTTCGCCAGACCTCTTGTACCATCCGTACTATATACCACTTGCTGGTCAGTCAATCTCATCCGTAACACTGCGGCACGTCATGCGTCACAACGTGTGCTGGCTAGGGCACTGACCTGATGCAGCTCGACTATAGTAAACCACGACACGTGTAAAGAATGCAAGGATGTCGGTGTACAACAGTTCAAGCGCGTTGACCAGTCTTGCGGACATCTCCTTGAAGTCTCCAGTGTAACCTTCGCAGCGGGGTAGTGATTCGCTGATTTCTTCAAGGATACGCACCAGCGTTCTGTTTGCGTCCCGAAAGGAGGTTGTGACCTGATATGTGTGAGACAAGTGACAGAACAAACTTCATAAAACACCCAAGCAAACATTGCACTTACTTCGAGAACCACTCGGAAAGCTCCCCATACAAAGCCTGCGGGACTGGGAGCTGATTGAGCAATCATGTCTAGGGCTCTACCGAACTTCTGAAGGGTGTTGATGAATGGGTCCACCTTCTCTGATATCAGCACGGTGCCAGTTTGCTGCCAACGCGCATTCATATCCGTGATCGTTTTCTGAACGTCCTGCATAGTGGTCGCGCTTGCGAAAGCATTTTGCATTCGAGTCCGGGTTTTCTTGCTCTTGATACCTCCAAGTGACTGTTTGAACTCATTCAGCGCCTGATCAAACAACATTGTCGTCTGGTCAAATGATAAAATAGCATATACTTTTGAGTACACAAACACACAGTTGTACGAGACGTTGGAGGACGTCTGTCTTTGGTTCTTGCGCCGACTGAGCAACGGCCCGCAGGTGTAAGGC
>JAKLMF010000475.1:0-15326 GCA_022813555.1 Botryosphaeria agaves | reverse complement strand
CCGCTCTACACTTCGGGTTGCAGCACCCTTGGACGGCTCTCACACGTCCAGCGTGAACCAAGGGACTTCAACGAGAGTTGGAAAACGCCGACGCAGCGGCAGCTGGTTGACGGTGTTATGAGACAAGGTGAGCTTTTCTCAATCAGAGGGTTAGTTCTTTCGCGGGTGTCGGACAAGTCGGTGATGGATTGATCCGCCAAGACATCCAGCTTGGACCCTTGAACGAGCTCCAGCGTTATCGGTCAAATGCTACCAATTAATACTGACGTGTATGGACGGCACAGAAGCTGCAGACGGCAAAGATGAGGGGACACGAAGACTTGCGGTGGATCCAGCATTGGCCACAATGGCGGCCACGGCGCCAGCACTCTCGCACCGCATGAGACATGACAAGTCCATCCTTGCACTTGTCGTCTCAAATGAATATGTTTTTGCTGGAACGCAAGGTGGAGAGATACTGGTTTGTAACTCAAAGTTAGTTGTAGGAGTGAGCACTTTGCTGAGTCTATCCAGGTGTACAGCCTCAATACCTACGAACGTGTTGCAGTGATTGAAGGGCATAGAGGCAGTGTTCTTGGACTATGTCTATCGCACGACCAGCGCCTGCTCTTCTCTAGTGCTGGCGACAGTATTGTTAAAGTGAGTACCGCGCCAGAATCACATCTCGGCACCGCTAACCAGCACAGGTTTGGAGCACTGAAAGCTTCTCTCGAGTCTACTCGATCTACTCTACCTACGACGTCGGCGATGTCTTCTGCGTCGCGTACTCGTCGTCGCTTCAGACCGTGTACATGGGTGCTCAGAACACTAGTATTCAGGTATGGGAGCAGTTCTATTGCGATTCTATGGACTGCGCTTACGTGGAGCAGTGGTACGACCTGAAAGACAAGGATCTTCGCCCGCAACCCAATCCCACCTCGCATCCCCTATTCCGTCAGGATAGGTTTTTCGACTCTATCGGGCCAGGAGGGATACGAACACCCCGACCTCAGTCAGCCGAGGAAGGCCCGCGTCATGCGAAAGGCGGACAAGTCTTGGAGATCGGCAAGCAACACATATGCCAGTTCGCCCATTACGGATATGTATACTGCATGCTGGTAGCTCGAGGCATTTTCGCGGATAGCCCGAATGAAGAAATTTTGATTTCCGGCGGTGGTGATGGAGTAGTCAAGCTATGGCAGCTTGATCCCGACAATGGCGGCGCCATCCGTGAACTACACAGGCTTGACGACGGAAGAGAAGAGGGCGAAGCAGTTTTGTCGCTTGCGCTGGACGGCACGTTCCTCTACAGCGGGCGCTTAGACGGAGAAGTCAATGTGTGGGATCTCGAAACAAAGCAGCTTGTCAGAAGCCTGAAAGCTCATACAGATGACGTCTTGACGCTGTCGGTAGGTGGTGGGTTGTTGTTCAGCGCTGGAGTCTCTGGAATGGTTGAGGTGAGTACAATTGTCTTTGAGTGTGTATGCAGTGTCTAACCTTGATGCAGAAATTCAACCGCCAATATGAGAGTGTGACGCGGTTCAGAGCCCACAATGGCCGGATACTCGCATCTGCTTTCACGACCTACCAAGGCCAGCCGATTTGTGTGACTGGAGGCAATGATAATACCATCGCCGTTTGGGACATACGAGATTGTGCTCGTAGTCCAGTCACAGTCCAGCGCACGAGCAATGGTAAGTCACGGTGTTGAGAGCTTCTATCTGCGTTCGTGACGCGCTGACAATGTATGCACAGAACAACTCATTGAGTCGCTAAAGAGGTTTGTGTCCTACCGTACAGTGTCCTCTGACCCTCGCTATAAAGGCGACTGTCGAAGAGGCGCTTCGTACCTTCGATCAGTCTTCAGAAATTTCGGCGCAGCTACCGAGATGCTCAACACGGAGGACTCTTACAACCCTGTCATCCTTGCTCGATTCCGGGGCAATCCAGCTACATCACAGCATCGAAAGAAGATACTCTTCTATGGCCACTACGATGTCATTCCGGCGGAGAATGAGCAAGGTAAATGGATCGTTGACCCTTTCTCCATGGAAGGGATTGACGGATATCTGTACGGCCGAGGTGCATCTGACAATAAGGGGCCAATCATGGCGGCGATCTATGCAGTCGCGGAGCTTATCGCAGAGCAGGCACTGGACTCGGACATTATCTTTCTCATCGAAGGAGAGGAGGAGTGCGGATCCCGCGGTTTCTTCAAGACGATACAGAAGAACAAGAGTCTTATTGGAGACGTCGACTGGATCCTTCTGGCCAACAGCTATTGGCTTGATGACCATGTGCCCTGCTTGACCTATGGTCTACGAGGGGTCATTCACGCTACCGTGCAAGTGGAGAGCAAACACCCAGACCTTCACAGTGGCGTTGACGGTAGCGCACTACTGGACGAGTCGCTAAAAGATCTGGTCATGCTGCTTGCTAGGCTCACCGGCAAGCATGGGAGAGTCGAGATACCCGGTTTCTATGATTCCATTCCTGAACTCAGTGCGGAGGAGAAGAGCCTCTACACTGACATTGTCGAGACGCTCGTCCAGCGCAACCCTGACCTAGGCGATCCCGAAGAGCTCGCCAACTCACTCATGCGCAGATGGCGCGAGGCCTCCCTGACTATCCATCGCTTCCAAACATCAGGCCCAGAGAATCTGACCATCATTCCCCGACTCGCCCGCGCCGCGCTGTCTCTGCGTCTCGTGCCCAACCAAGAAGCCGCCAAGGTCGCGCAAGATCTTACCAACTTCCTGCACGCCGAATTCGACCAGCTGGACTCGAAGAACCACCTCACAGTCACCATTGACCATCAAGCAGAACCCTGGCTCGGCGACTTCAACAATGAGATCTTCAAGACGCTCGAGGAAGCCATCATGGAAGCCTGGGGCCCCGTCCACGAGCGCCGGCGCAGCTCTCTAAGCGCAGGAAAGCTGCTTGGCGGGAAGACAACCACCGGTTACTTCGGCGACAAGCCCGTGCCTGCGACATCGTCGACCCTAGCGAATGGCAGCGTCACGCCGCACGAGGATGAGACTACGGCCGACGGTTTCGGCGTCATTGCGAGCTCGGGGAAGCGGAAGCCGTTGTATATCCGCGAGGGCGGGTCCATCCCGGCCATCAGATTTCTGGAGAAGGAGTTTGGGGCGCCGGCGGCGCATTTGCCGTGCGGACAGGCGAGTGATAGCGCACATTTAGATAATGAGAGGTTGAGGATTTTGAATCTGTACAAGAGTAAGGATGTTTTCAAGAAGGTGTTTAGGGATTTGCCGAAAAAGTGATTTGTTTCTAGAATGCGAGGGTACGAAGTTTCTTGGCTGTTTTCTTGGTTCATCTGATGTTATCTCGGGGCCCTGGCGCTGCTGGCAGTATCGTGGACGCTTGATGTGGGAATGATGGTCTGTCTGGCTTTATACCTTTTCGACTAGGTGGGGGTTATGACATCCTAGATATGCATCTTTCGGAGCGGTTAGACCGCGGTTCTCAAAAGTGTAAAAGTAACTATTCAGACCACGTCGGCTTGGCAATATTTCGCAAAGTGCCCTAACTGAACATAGCTCATCAGCATGCTGCGTCAACTACTCCCACTGTTTAGCGGCGCCCGCTCTCCCTCCCGCCCAACCCCTTCAAACCCCCCAAGTTCTCTCTCCACCTCCCCCTCCTCCTCGTCCCTCCCTACCTTTCCCCCATCCACCTTCCTCTCATACGGCTCATCACACTTCCTATCCCTCAGCCGCGGATAATATCTTCGGTATGTAAACCACGCAACGCCCCACCCCAACAGACTCCCCACCGTCACGTCGTACACATCGTGCCGGTAGTCCTCACACCGACTGATGGCGATCAGCGCGGCGCCGAGAAGCGGTGCCAGGACCAACAGTGTATGGGTTAGATTTGCCGCAACCGGCGGCCGGAAGATGAGCAGTTGGCCACTCAGGAAAAGGGATAGATAGCCCAGCCCCGTGAAGGCGAAGGAGGAGTGCCCACTGGGAAAGGAGCGCCAGCCGTCGTGGAGTGTGTGTTGGGCGGTTTCGGTGCAGACTTGGTAGGTAACAAGGGTGTGAGCGGGTGTGCCGGATTCCTTGAGAGGGGACTTAGTGGGTGTATAGTGGGTAAGACCGTGGAGAAAAACATACGGGTTTGCAACGCGCAATGAGGTCAGGGCGTGGGCGGCCAACGGTGTTTTTGATGATCTGTGGAGCCATGGTTAGGGCAGGCGCGGTGTTAAGGGGTTTCCGGGTGAGACTTACGTCCGTGATGAAGGAGATCAGGATTAGACTGACAGACTCGTTATCACACGTTTCTACGTGACATGTACGGGTAGGTTGTACCTGATAAGGAGTCCAAGAAAGGTTACGTGCGTCTTGTGCCTATCCGGTCGAGCAATCACAGCCCAGATGATTAGGAATAGCAATGGGATGCCGCCGGCGTATATAAATAGCCATGCTGGTGCATTGCGTCAGTCCTGTCCTATGCAAAGCCGCTTCTGGCAACATACAGACTGGAACACGCTCTATCTCAGCATGCGGGTATTGGATGGCGATGTTGTCGAGGGAGAACATGCGGTGGAAGGGTTCGACGAAAAGTTGTATCTACGACTGCATCAACAACCTGTTCGAGCGTATGCCAGCCGACACGTACAAGTATGTAAGCTGTTAAAAGGAGGGCGAGGCCTATATAATCCCATGTATAGGACCCCTATCATATGGTCAGCTCAATAGAAGCAGAAGTTCTCCAAGGTAAGCTGTACTCACCCGCCAGGATCTCGCCAGCGCTCCCAGAAAACCATGCTGTTGCGTCAGCACAGTTGAATGCCGACCAGTGGAGCTCGGCATCAGTGGCTTATAGAGATGTATAGGTGGCGATGGGATGCATGTTGTTTTCGAATTGGTCGAGCTGGGGAAGTTCAGGGTGACGGGATGGCCCGCACGCTTGGCTGTCGATCTGCCGCCGCACTCCACAAGGGCACAACTTCGGTCGGAACACACACGACTCGACTGACACACCAACTTGGAGCAACACCATATACGCCTTTCTCGTCTATATCAGCCATATATGCCCGGAAGTAGCTACTACCGAATTCAAAAACAGCCCTACCTTGAAGGCATATATCGAGTTCGCCCCTTCCGATACAATGGCAGAAGAGCAACAGACCGCGCAGATCACCGCTGCGTTCCCTGCACCTCCTCCGTTCTACCAACACTTCAGCGCGCAGAACATGGAGCACCTAAAAGAGCTGAAGGAAGCTGCAGGTCTGGATGAATCAGAAAGCGATCCTTTATCAGGAGTCTCAAAGGTTGCGCAAAGCAGATTGCTCGACCTACCGCCAGAGCTGCGTTACCTTGTGCCGCCGCCGCCTCCAGCCGACGGAAAGTATAGAAGCTTCGGTGCAATGTGCGATGTATGCTTCTCTACCTGCCTTCCTGTTTCAGCTTTGTGCAATCGCAATACTCACGGTCTGCAGATCAACGAAATCGTCCGATCGCTCAAGGAGCAGAATATCGAGCAGCTGTACCCCTCTCCACCGACTCCTGATACCGACCAGCCTTCAAGCACCAAAGAAGCGGAGTCAGAATGGACACTCGATCGTGCCGTATATCTCAAGAAGATGGCAAGATCAATTCTTCTCAACTTTCTTGAGCTCGTCGGCATTCTCTCGGTCGACCCGTCGCAGTATCGGCAGAAGGTTGACGATCTTACGACGTTGTTTATCAACAGCCATCATCTCATTAACGAATATCGACCACACCAGGCGAGGGAGACGTTGATAATGATGATGGAGGAGCAGCTGGCGAGGAAGAGGAAGGAGATTGAGGATGTTAAGGCATTGAAAGTCAAGGCTGAGGCCTTGCTCAACGGATCAGGGAAGCATGTGAATGAGCAAGCGACAGTACTAGATGAGAAGGCGGACGCCCTGGAAATCGAGGCGGACGAGGAGAGAAAGGCAGCGCAGAGGGCGGCGTGGCAGGCACTGGAGGATGAGTTGGGGACGTGATACAAGCGCGAATAAAGGCATGATGCCCATTCCTATGCATTCTGCAACAGAGAGAACTTCGCATAGTTACTACTCAACGATCGCCATTGCAGTAATTGTACCTGATGGGGAGATACTGACTCCTGCGCAGGTTTCTGCTCCACCTATCACATGGACCTTCAGTATTTGCTCCATTGTGGAGTCACTTCAGCGACTTGCACACGTCGACTCGTTCCTGCCCAAATCACGAACTGTGACGCAACTCTCGGCATATTGTGTCCTAAACCTACAACTACTGGAAGGCACCGTCACCGAGGCCCACAGCACGTACAATCTCGTTGAGGACGCTCCTGCGAAAATTTCGCTGGTCGGATGCTGGGCTTTGGTAATATGTATTCAAAGAAGCAACCACAATGGACTCCAAAGCAACGGGGCATCACCTCCTCGAATTGTCCACAGCAGGAGACCCACAATGGTGGCAATTACCATCAAACACAGCAGAGCACATAAATACTGGTCGCCTCCTCTCTTCTGATCCTCAGCACAGCTTAACGTCAGCATCGATCATCAAGCATCAACTCTATCCACAAATTTACCAAGTCTACCACTCAATCATCACAATGAAGTTCCTCGCCACTCTCGTCACCCTCTTCGCGGCCGTCGCCGTCGCCCTCCCTGTCTCCGAAGTCAACGTCAACACCAACGACGGAGCTCCGGTCGACCTCACCGAGCGTGGCATCTTCCGCGACAGCATCCACGGCGACTGCAAGGTCCCGCGCCGCCTCAGGTTGGACTTGCATGGCCACTGTGTCGATACCAATGTCAACAACGCCTGCCTCCACGGCACGCTCTACCCGAACCAGTGCCCGGGCACTCCGAACATCATGTGCTGCGTCACCTAGGCGGTTGGTCTTACATTCGGTACGTTTCTCCTTTGGCACTGTTGCACGCGAAATAGATGGTTGACTAACATGATGTTCGCAGAACTTTGCGACGACACGATTTGAGGTGCGATGGAATCGTGATACAGTCTGGGAAGAGTGCGTTATGGGATTGACCAGATGAGATAGGGTGTGAGCTGGGTGGCGGAGCGGACAGCTTGGGAGCTTCATTGTCTGGACGTTCTACCATACAGCATAGTGTAGTTCCACACTCGCTCATCAATCGAATCGATTAAACTCCACCACTGTCGCTCTCTCTTTCGGTGCCAGTTTCGTCGTGACACACTGGTGCCTTGCAACTTGTCTTTCCGTGCATCCAGGTTGTCCTCCCTGACCGACTCCGAAGAAAGCATAGCGCAAAGGACTGTGAGGAGAGACGCATACCAAGACTCCATGTGACAGAGCTATTGCAACGAACCTCTCTCACAGTACGCCCCGCTATTGTAACGACATGTGCACAGTTATACCTAGGTAGATGCAGTATTCGACTCCTAATCAGCAGCCAGATGTGAAACTCCAACATGGCGCGGGGTCTGGGGGGCAGTCTACAGAAACGGAGAAATGTTCACCCAGTGGACCATGAACACGGACGACAACATCGACGAGTGCTTCCTATCCACTTCCTACACCACCACTGCATCATTGTCGTAGTACAAGATCAATGCAACAGGATCTGCATTATAAAAAGAGAATTCTTTGCGTCTCGTTGTGGTTACAATCTCCGCAGCCATAACTGTGTAATCTCGAAGCTTGTAGTTTAACAACAGCACTCGATAACTCTACAGAGTAGAAGTATCTACCCCATCAACGCAAGCATTCCCCTCTTGAATCTCCTACCTAACAATGTTCTCACCACCCCGCTTCCCCCCACCAAACCCCGAATCCGTATTCACCGCCCACACCACAACCCCCATCAAAGCCCCCGCTGCCAGAGTCTTCGCGCTCCTGACCGATCTCGAGACTTGGCCGGAGTGGAACACGTTCGTTCCGTTTGCTGAGGTATCTTCACGCTCCTCTGCAAAGCGAGCTGCGACAGAGCAGCCTCAAACAGGAAGAGGGAAGATGGAAGTCGGTATGCGCATGCGCTTCCACGTCAAGATGAGCGTCTTCGGAATGAAAGTGGGCACGCAGACACTGGAGCGCGTCAAGCTGCTCGAAACACCGGACCAGCCCGTCGCGGCTGAAAACGATTCGGGCGGTTTGACTCAACATCCACGCGTCTGGCGCGCGCAGTGGGCCGAGGACATGATGCCCAGCTTCCTGATGCGGTGTCTGCGCATCAATGAGATCGAGGAGGTGGGCGATGGGTCGGAGTGCGTGTACAGGACGTGCGAGTTCTTTGAGGGGCCGTTGGCGAGGGGGGTTAGGTTGTTTGTGGGAAGCCAGGTGCAGGAGGGGTTTGAGGCGTGGGCAGAGGGGTTGAGGGAGGCTGCTGAGAGGGAATGGTGATGCAGGTGTGTGGCGGAGATGACTTGCGTGAAGAGCTTGGCTGCTTGAATGAGTTGTGACGTGTGATACCAGGGTTCCGGAGATTGTCGCCCTTCGGTCATTTTCACTTATGACTGCTCAATTGCGGTCTTCACAGTTCCGATCCCGAACCCACTACCTGCCGCTCAAAGGCATCCCTCACAGACGTTCCTGTTCTCCTTTCGTCGAACAGCATCAGGTTCTGACCTTTCGATGCTTCTCAAATTGATCGTCTCCCTCCAAACTGTTCCATCAGCTAGCTGCGTTGACCCCAGCCACGAAGTTCAGAGTAAGTCATCGTTCAGTCTCGGTTTACCATCCCAGCATGTTCAGTTTGCTGACAGGTCCAAAGCTTGATGTCTGCCATTCCCACGGGTACAACAGTCGCGGCTACGCAACACAATGTTGAAGCTCACCATGACGAGTCCGAGTTCCACTCAGCAGCAGCAACAGCAAATATTTCCGCTCATCAAATTGCCTCGAGATCTGCAAATGGAGATTGCTGATCACCTGACATGTCTTCAACGGATCAAGTTGAAGATGACGGGCCGCCACTTCTATTCGCTCCTAAAGCCGCTCAACCACGAGGAGCTTCTAGACGCCGAGTGCCAACTATTTGTGAATCGTCGCTTTAGCGCGCCCATGTTCATGGCTTGCGTGGAGTGCCTACGACTCCGCCCGTTGGGATGCTTTGCACGATCAGGGAAATATCAGGACTGGTGTCTTGATTGTGAAATCGCCTCGAAACAGCGCAGTTACAGGTACCAAAGAGGCGTCCGCATCCGCACTCGGTGTACGCATGGAGACAAGATTCTATGTGTGGGCTGTGGAAAGATTGGAGATTGGGTTTACCGATATCAATCGCAGAAATGCCGTACATGTTTTGAAACGGATGACGCGCCTTTGGTGAGCGCAACGGCACAGAAGCACTCTCGTAGTCCAACAGCTAGAGAGGCGATGCAAGGGTTCTGCGCTATGGACCAACAGAGGAATTTGTATGGCTGAGCCTCCAACAGGCGGCCGTGTGGGAGCCGAGCACGGGCTAGGAAGTATGATGAGACAAGACGCTGTCCTTCCAGATCTTCTGCGAGGCGATGGGGAGGGGGCTTCAAGACGATGACATTAGAGACCACATTCGATCAGGTTGTTCATCCTGAGGATACATCAACTGGATTATGCCATCACACCACTTTGGACACACACAACCAGGCAATATGTTGTTAGTTTCTTCTCTGTGAATGCTTGAGTAGTGAGTAGTGAGAATCTAACAAGATCATTAATTTAAAGTGGAACACACTTACGTGACGATATTCCTTGTTGTCCTCTCATTTCATTTTCACGTCTCAGTGTTTTAATTACCTCCGGCTGTCTACTTGTTTGCCTCAACTCGCCCCGCTCAAACTTCGAACTTCAGATCTCAAATATCCGTCCTCGCCAAAGACTTGCCACTGCACAGGGCGAGTAGAATTACAACAGATCATGAGAAAATTTCCCGCTCCACTACAGCCAAGCCCACGGAGAGTGTCTGTTACAAATCAGCTTCTCACTCAGCTTCCAAGCTAGCGACCATGACTCCAGCGATGACGACTCCAGCTTCCACATCCAACCAGCCGTTTCCATTTACTAGCCTTCCGCCCGAGGTTCATCTCTTGATCGCCGACGAACTCAATGGCTCGGAGAAGATTAGACTAAGGGCTATGAATCAATGTCTTCACCAGCTACTGCCGGTCAGCTTTGCCGAAATGGTTGCGGCACAAGGTCTGCCTCCCAGAGACCGCAGAGGCTTTCTCAAGTTTTTAGTTTGCAAAGACTGTCTGTGCCTGCAGTCGAGGGACCATTTCAGTGTCTTTTCCGATCCAGCCATCCAGAATGCGAGCATTGGCGCCAGGTGCTGGTGTCTACACTGTGAAATGGCCTCAGGCAAGGGACAGAAATTTGAGAAGGGGATTTACATCTACACGCTTGGTAGAGGGCAAATTCTATGCCTGTCCTGTGAGACACTCCAGGACCACGCCGGTATAGAGTGGGAGTTGGGGAAACGTTGCATCGCATGCTTGGAGAGGGGATGCGAATCACTGGGACGACGTGCTCACACCAATACGCTTCGCAAGTCGTAGACGAGTGGCAAGTGAAGGATTTGTACAACCAGTAGAACAATCGCATACAGAAGGCAGCTGGTGGAATCAGCCGCAACGGAGGGCATTGTGAGATCTGGGTAATGGGGCCGGGCGTTGAGGCGCTTGAGTTGCGTTATCGAGCATTTGTCGGTCGAACTTTGGCTTCGTCACAACGGCACTTGCAAATTGTAAAGGGCCCATGTGGCAAGCAGAAATAGATCACAGCAGATCATGGCGAATAATGTGGGCAAGTGATTCTGTGGAAGCGTAGTTTTATTGTGGCTTTCAACCTATCCCAATCTCCTTCCAAAGACCCTCCTACATGCCCAGCTACAGTAGACTCCGATCAACTCGACAGCTACCACCTGCTGGTCAGCTCCCGTTCCCAAGACGGCGAACCAACTCGACCCTCAAAGGGGAGTCAAAGTTCAAGCCCAGAAAGGAAGAAGGACGACTGCACAAGAGCAGCGGAAGAGTGTCTCAAAACCATGTAGCACGGATGGGAAGAAGATATGAAGACGAAGAAAGTATGAAAGTACGAAAATGTACAATGAAAGACCATGACGACCCAGAGGACCCAGAAGTGATAACCAAGTCAAAAATGACGCCCCAAACCTGTTCCACCACCAAGCGTCACAGCGCCGTACCAACAACGCCAGTTTACCAATCAGCTCCAAACAGTTCAGTACCCCCTGCTTCGGCGCCGACCACTCCGTCCCGAAGCAACACTCTCGGCATCACTAATCCCCTCCCAAGGCAACTCCTCTCTTCCACTCTCACTCCCGCTCTCGTTCCCACTCTCATCCTCACTCCCCTCAACACTCTCAATAACAACCCTCTTCTCCACCCTCCCCTTCCCCATCCCAATCTTCTTCAACTCAATCCCCAAGCTCTGCAACGTATTCTCCACCTCTCTCCCCTCCATCTCCCCGTCCCCCTCCTTCTGTCCCTCCAGCACATCATACAACGCATAAATCTGGTCCGCCCTAATATCAATCTGCTTCAACAGTTCCCTGATTCGCGCCTGTACCGATTTACGCTTGCGCTTCCCGAGTGCCGGGTCATGCGCCCGCAGCAGCGTTTCCTGGCCATGCAGCTCGAGCTTCAGGTGCTCGAGCTCGTCCTCCAGCTCCTTGAGCACCATGGCCAGCGCCTCGGCGGGCGGCTGTGCGGGGCGTAGTGTTGCGTCGACGTCATCGTCTGCGGTGGGGCGCGAGGAGACGGGAATGGGAGTGGGGATGTTGAGTTCGGCGTCGGTGTTGGTCGGAGCTGAGGGAGATGGGTCATGGTTGCCGTTGCAGGAAGCGCGGCGGCACATGGTGCAGTTCTTTGAGTCGTGTGGGGCAAGGGTGGGAAGTTCGCCTTGAGGGATTGAGGCTAGGGTGGGCCGATGGAGGGTTATGTCTGGCAGGATGAACGCGGAGGTCATCTCAA
Organism: Botryosphaeria agaves; assembly: GCA_022813555.1. Taxonomy (NCBI): domain Eukaryota; kingdom Fungi; phylum Ascomycota; class Dothideomycetes; order Botryosphaeriales; family Botryosphaeriaceae; genus Botryosphaeria; species Botryosphaeria agaves. The sequence continues at coordinate 3,411 of JAKLMF010000475.1, read as the reverse complement.
TAGGTGCGGTAGCCCGGCGGCGACTTGAGTTGCTGAGGACGGAGTGGGCAGTGTCTTGTTTGGCTGGGGACTCTTCAATGTCGTTCCGTGTGCTGTTGATGTCGAAGCGACGTGTGTGGTCATCTCTTGCGTCGACTGGTTCCGTAGGTTTTACGAGGTCATTCGTCTTGAAGCCTCCTGTAACGTCTTTCAAGGATGACTTGCGGGGGAGAGACTGAGGCCGTGTTGCAGACTTGGAGACTGCCGGACCCACAGTGTCGTTCTGGCGCTGTTGTGAGAAACCAGCCATCGAAGCTCTCTTGCGAGCTGCTGCTCGCTCCTCCTCCAGAGCCTTTCTCAACTTGGCGATCTCATCACCATCCATAAAACTGAGGTAAGTAAGGTCCATTGCTGGTAGCTCAGTGGATGTTGCAAAATCGACGACGGCGCTGGCCGTGCCAGCCCGCATGTCAACATGGTCGTTGTTCCTCAGAAGATCCAGATCAGTGGTCGACTCGTTGTCGCTGGTGTCGTGGGCATCTGGCGCCGAAGCCATGTTCTGAGTAGACGGCTGTCTGGAGAGCTTGCCTGCTACTGGGACAGATGGACGTCGCGTGTGAGACTTGTTCTCTGACCGCGGTACGCCTGCAATCTGAATTTGCTTCTCCACAGAGGATGTCGATATAGGCCTGGCGGTGCTAACTAGCTCGCTGTTCTGTGCGTCTCCTTCGACTGTGCTAGGCATCTTGGCACGCGCGTTGCTCTTCTCATGACGTGCGCTGCTCTTGCGGTTGTTGAACATATCAATGTCCTTCCTGTCTGACTTTGCGTCTTGCGGCACGATGCGGGGATTCGCGTTTCGAGTGGTCAATACCTCTCTTGTCATGTCTTGCATGTCTCTTAGAGCTTCTTCGCGTCGTTCAATCTTTCCACGGAGCAAAGTCTCCTTCTTTGACCACTGCTGCGTCTCTTGCCCGCGTTCAGCGATGACTTGTGCCAGTTGCTCACGCAGTCCAGCCTCTTTGTTCTTGAGTTGTCGTGAGTCACTATCACGCTGAGCTTTGAGGCGAGCCAGGTCCACGCGAAGGTCTTCGTTCTGCTGTCGAAGGGTCTCGTTGACCTCCTCCTGTGTCATGTCCTGGAACTGGCGAATGGTCTCATCCCTCCGCTCGATCTTGCTGCGCATCTCGGCTTCCTTGCTGTTCCATCGTCTGATTTCTTCTTCGCGACGCGCCTTGGCCTCGGCCAGTTGCGATTTCAGTTCATCGTTCTGGGACTGCAGCTTAGTGTGCTCAGCTTTCGCCTTCTTGTCAGATGCCTTGCGCAGCTCGGCCTCCTTTCGCGTCCAGTGTTGAGTCTCTTCGTCGTGCTGCTCCCGCACGCGCAGGAGCTCAACGCGCAGAGTCTCGTTCTCAGCGAGTATGGCTCGGTCCGTCTTCACGACTTTCCCTTGGAGTTCGGCTACTTTAGTGGTCCACTTCTGCGTCTCGTCTTGGAACTCTGCTTCAACCTGTGCCACTTGATGCCTGAGGTTCTCATCCTCGTTGCGCAAAATATCATTGTCGGCTTGTAATGCGTCGATCTCTGCACGAAGGGTTTCGTTCTCATGGCGCAGTGCCTCGTTCTCGCCTTTAAGCTCCTCTTGGTTGTAGAATGCTACGCCGAGTTGAGTGACAAGGCTGTCACGTTCCTGAGTGATACGCTTTGTGGCGATATCTGAGACGGAAACCTTGCGCTCAGCGCGGTCTAGCCGGTTCTGCAGAGACTGCATTGAGGATTCAAGCTCTGTCCGCGCGTGTTAGCCGGGGGTCTATTATAATTGGTGTGCACTTACTGGTCTTCTCCACTCGCCAGTTGTCTTTGCTGCTCCGGCCTTCTCCATCTGTTGAGCCAAGGGCACTATCACTCCGTCTCATGTTCTGTTGCATTTCCAGCTCAACTTTGAGTCCGATGACTTCATTCTCATAGTCCTCGATGCGTCGCTCCGACTCGGCTTTCTCCTGCTCAAGTTGAGCGACCTTTTCTTTGAGTAGCTGCAAAGAGGCAAAGATAGCCTTCTCGTCTGCAGGTACTGGTATGCTTTCAACGGGTAAGTGACCAAGCTGTTCATTATATGCACGGTTTGGGTACGAGCCAGATGTGAATCGAGAACGCGCCTTTGCGCCACGGGAAAAAACAGGAGTGCCATCTTTGTACACTCCGGAGACCAGCTCTGTAAGATTTGGTAGGTCGGGAAGCATGAAGGACTGCTGAGTGGCATTGGCAGTAGCTGAGCGGGGTGTCCCAATAGCAGCGCGCTGCGGTGTCGTATCCAGTCCCTGGTCGGAGGTGAACCTGCTAGGTAGGCCATTAGGACCCGCAGAGCTTTGTCGCGAGCGTGGGTTGCCGAAACGTGTGTTCTTCACAGATGTGGTCAGTGTTGGCGGTCGTTCGTCAAGCAGTGATTCTTCTGAGGTGACTTTTGCGTGCATATCGGCCAGTCCACTACGGCGAGACTTGCCAGGCGACACTCGTGTGCCCGGCCGGCCCAGGCGTGATAGACTGGTGTCAATATCCTTCTGAGGTAGAGAAGCAGCGCGCCGGATTTGAGCCTCCTTCCGAAGGTTACTGCGCTCTCCTCCGTCGGTGCTCCTTGCAGTGAGGCGTGGTCGATTGCCAGGTGTACCTGTCACTTCATATAGACTATCATTCCCAATGCTCACTTGCTGATTTGGAGACATAATGCTTGACTGATTGAACTTGTTTGGCGTGTTCCGTGTACTTCTCCTTACTCCTCTACCCACCTCGATGGACATACTCTCCTCTCCGAGAGAGACGTCTTGGTCGAAGTCCTGGAACTCCTGTTCGAGCATTGAGGTGTCGACGCGTGGCTCCGGTTGGGGTGGATTGTAAAATGCGAACTTCTTTGCTGTCGAACGTATGTGAGGCAACTGCTTGGCTGTGTCGTCTAGCTGGCGTGTGGACATGAAGATTTCATCAGAACCCGGATCGAACTCGGAGCTGCTCTTTGTGTCTAAGTCTGAGTTTCGCGTGTGGTCACGGTCAAGTACGGATTGAGATGCTGCGATGTACGAGTTCCGGCTTCGACTCAGGTCGCGAGATAAATCTCGCACTAATCTTGCGCTGTGGTCGCTTGTTGTTGGTGAGGGTGTCATGTTATTGTTTCTGTTGAACTATTATCGTGCAGTCGTTATGTCGTAGCGGGTGGAGCAATGCTCGATAGCGATTGAGCGCAATGAAAGCTCTCAGTATGGGAGACGAAAGGCAACAAGATCGCTGCAAATGCGGATCTGTCGCGCCGAGTGTAGAGGCGCAAGTGGTGCAAAAGAATAGACGCTTGCTTGAGTCTCATGGCGCGGGCATTGTTTGTTTATGTTGTTGCCACATCGGGCTTAGCGACCGGTCCCAGCTCCTCCCTCTGATTAGTTGCAC